>CM069456.1:65792236-65933961 GCA_035610835.1 Ophiura sarsii
ATACGCCCTTGGCTCCCCCAGAACTATTCAATCAGCGCTATATGCTGCTTTATGTTAACATTTCAATTATCATTATCAAACTTGTGTACCCCCTCCCCCCCCCCCCCCCCCCCCCCCCTAATGTGATGTGTCTGAAAACGGATTGACGCCTCTGACCACACAGTTCATTTTAAAATATGCGTGTACGAATTCCGGCGAGCGAAGCGAGCCAAAAAAAATGTAGTGTCGGCACAAATGGCTTTGTCGGCAATTGATGACCTTTACACCCCCCCCCCCAATGAAAAGGTCTGGGGACGCCCTTGGATCAAAGCCCTAATTTACACTTGTAGTCAGGGTCCGGGTTTTTATACAATTGTATATTGGTCAAACCTACCTTGGCCAATGTTGCTTGTTCCACCAGCTTGAATGGGTAAGGTTTTAATCAAATTCTGTCTACTTACAGCATCCTGGATCCTTGTTAATGGTGCGTTTAAATTTACTGAACATTAAAAGAAATATATGCTACGTGTTCATCTATATGCACCGCTGTGTTTATGAAGTTACTCGCAGCCTAGATAAAACAGGACAAAAATATAAGGACTGTTTACGAAATACAGAAGTACATGTATATTTCATTTCTCGTAGGGTCCCTAAGTTAGGGACCGTTCATTATTTATAGTGGAGGGTGGGATGGGACAAATTCGAGACTCGTACGACAAAATTACTTGACCCCACCCCCTAACAGCTGAATCTGAAAAGTTACATGACCCCATGCTAGCCAGTAGTTTTTTACACAACCCCCCCCCCCCCCCCCCCTCCCGAAAAAAATCAACTTGTCACATAAGGGGCTGTCGTTTCTTTTGGAATTTTGTTCATGGATACGTTGGCAAATTCTGCATGTTTGTGCCCTACTCTCTAAATGTAAAAGAGTGAAATTCCACTCTAATGAGTGAATATTCACTCTTCAAAGAGTGCCTACAGTGATCACTCTAATAGAGTGAAAGTCACTCCTTGAAAGAGTGGAACCATTTTCACTCCAAAAAAGAGTGAATTTTGTTCACTCCAGGAACGAGTGAATTTCACTCTTCGAAGAGTGCCTACAGTGATCACTCCATTGGAGTGAAAAAAGAGTGAATAATATAAGGAGTGAATTTCACTCCATTTAGAGTGAACTTCACCCTCATTGAGAGTGAACAATATGGAACATTTTAATTACTTAATCACATTCACATGAATAACTTGCAATTTAATAGAAATTTGAATAACAAACAAAGATCATTATCCAAACAACTGCTGTCATTTGCGTATGTTACATTATCACTTCCTTTCGGTAGTGAAACGATATCATATATATCACACGATATTTCTCATATCGATGATATTTTTACGCGTTTCATTGATGTCATTCATATTTAATCATTATTTGAACTTTGAAATTATTGCAGAAACAATTAACATTGATATCATCATTAATTATCACAATAATGTTAAATTTAATAAAATAAAGAATATTTGAGTTTTTGAATATTTTTTCTTTAGATTGTGTTCCGGCTCTCAAATTATTTAAATATGGTACAACTGATCACTCGCACAGAGTGAAAAGTCACTCGACACAGAGTGAAAATCACTCTTTTCGAGTGACAATAATTTCACTCTGAACTCATCAATCGCACAGAGTGAAAAGTCACTCGACACAGAGTGAAAATCACTCTTTTCGAGTGACAATAATTTCACTCTGAACTCATCAACCGCACAGAGTGAAAAGTCACTCGACACCGAGTGAAAAATCACTCTTTACGAGTGACAATGACTTCACTCTGAACAACGAGTGACATTTTTCCCTCTTTTACATTAAGAGAGTATCTGAACGACCAATAATGTTATGATGCCCCTATAGTCTTTTTATATGTGAATTAGTAATGGTGAGCGTAACCATGGTAGCGAGCCAGAAGTGTCATATTTATACATTTTGGGTGGTTTTGGGAGTCTTTATGTAACCAGAATAACTTAGAACATCCTGGGCAGAAAAAGTATGATTCACTGAAAGGGAAACACCCTACTTTTGTGACCATTGGTGCAAAGCTGAAACGAGGTGAAAAGCAATTAGAACTTCTTTTGACTTATCTTTGACCAGGCATGCCAGGGATACACTTTACCTTAAATAGCATTGTCTCAGTTGTAGACATGGAATTAAACATCCAAAGCAGGGTATACGGAATTGTAAATTAAGCTATATATAATGTAGGTCAATGCATCCTTTAGGCCTATAACATTTTTTTCGCACCGAGTTATGACACTGTGAAAATGAGTTATAGATATTTGTCCTCCAACTTTGACCAACCTAAAGAGCAATTTTATCTGTAAAAAAATGAAATGATTAAAATCGGTGCCTTCCATTTATTTTATGTTTTATCTTTATAAATGGAATCATCTTGGGCATGGTTATCCCTTTTAAAGGGAATTTTTAATTAATCACAAAATTGGATTTTGTAACATAGATAATTAAAATGTTCTGTACACCCCGTGGCTCTCATTTCTCAACCGTTGATGATTATATAGTTGTTTTTTCCAACAGATCGTCCAAGGCACAGAAAAGATTTGCTGTCCGTAAGTCTTCTCATAGTAAATATTTTGACTTGATAGGTTTAAAAGAAAATGTGCGCAAAGCGCAGAATAAGATGCATATACACTCCAAAATAGTCTCTAAAATCACCGTCATCACCATCTTTATAGTGTCAAAAAGTTACACAACCCCTGTTTAAGAATAAAAGAAGTTACATAACCCCCTATTTCAACATATGAAAGTTACATGACCCCTCCCTATAGTTAACCGCCCCCACCCACCTCCAGCATAAATAATGAACGGTCCCTTAGGGCTATATGCCTGATTATATCTTTTATTAATCATTATCAATTTGAGAGAATATGATGATACCACAGAGGCGTAGCTAGGATTTTTTTCAGGGGGGGGGGGGGGGCAAGATTTCTGAAATTTTCGTAAAAGGTTGCCCCCAAAAAATTCCAGTCACCAACTCGTGAAATTCACGTAAGTGGGGGGGGGGGGGGGGTTGAGGTCAAAAAAAAATCGCAAAGTACATGTTCTATATACATGTACAATTTTGCTTTATATTTGACTATTTGGACTGAATATAACCACACATAACCAGTGCTCCCGCACGCCATATCGGTCTTTTTCATTTTTTTCTTCCTATTTTCTTTTTTTTCCCTTTTTAATTTTTTTAGAGGATGGGGGCGGGGGCCCAAATGGTGTTTTTTTCGTCAGGGGGGGGGGGGGCATTTTGCCCCCCCCCCCCGAGCTACGCCACTGTGATACCATCAGTGGCGGTGAAAGCGTCGACGGAATTTAGATTTAGGGCGGGGAGGGGACATATAAGTTAATAAACGCGCAGAGTGGCGTATCTAGGAATTTTTTCAGGGGCAAGATTTCTGAAATTTTCGTAAAAGGTGCCCAAAAAAAATGTGCAATCACCTCGTAAATTGCACGTAAGTGGGGTGGGGGTGAGATCAAAAAATGAACCAATGGCCAATCGTCCGGGTTTTCATCAGTTTTCTCTATAACATTTTCCTTTATTTAGCCCACTACTGCATAAATGTGTAGACTACATACATGTACACATTTGCCCACTATTTGACTATTTGGGATACATCCCCCACACACAAACCCTCTAGCGACGGCCCTGCCCCAGACTGGCAGTAGTTTTACCCGACTGAATATTTCTGTCAGTGGGCCCTGCCCCCCCCCCCCCTCCCCCCCCCCCCCCCCCTAGCTACGCCACTGTAAACGCGTTCATTCCCTAAATTGAATAATATCTGAGTCTCAGATAATAATCCACTCAAACTATGATTTACCAGTTTACCTGTCTGAGCTGTCGTAATCGTTCGCCTATCATACTTCCCGATGTATCAAGCACCAGTACCCAATAGTTGACGGTTGGTTGTACAGTTTAATGTTGTTGTCGTATCGGTTCTGTCTGACAACTGGTTCGGTTGATTATTGAGTCACTGTGTTCTCGTATCACCTGTGGAATGTGAGCGATTTACATTAACAGAAAAAAACAGACAATTGAAATAAGGAACGGACAACATTGGTAAAAGCACAACTTGTGATTGTGCTATAAATAGCGATTGAAGCGGTTGTATAGAGGGTAAGTTAGCCATTTATTTGTTTTTAAACTTTCCCTTTTAAGGAGATGTTAAGTTAGCCATTAATTTGTTTTTAACTATCCTTTTCAAGGAATTGCTTTAAAGTTAAATAATAGATAAATGTAATACTTTACAAGATCAAGAACCACCTTATTGCTTAAATATCAAAACAATACCACCGTTTTCTTGCTTTTATTTCTTTGAGCCAGAATGCTTATTAGGTTTTTTTAGTCTGGCCCGAGCAATTTACTTGAGTCTGGTCCCATTAGGACCAAACACGTGTCCATATGAACCGTCCGTGCAAAAGAAAAAACAAATACCAACCTGACGAGTACTCTTTCCAAAGCAGTGAATATTTTGTTGATTTGGCGCCTCACGATTATGTCGAATTGCTGAATCGACGTCGTTCTCATTTGATTCCAAGTCACAAAAATCTGAAACCTAAAAATATATTGCAGGGGGTTAAGGAACGCACCACTGCTGAACCCACTGCTGAGTCCAAAAAAAAAAATCCGTCTCACCCAACTCAATGTAAAGAAAAAAATAAAAAATAAAAAATAAAAAATTGCCGAAAAAATGGATCAACTGGATCTCACGTTTTGAGTACTGAACCCCGATCGAAATGATCGCCACCTAAAGTTTATGGCAAGGTAAGAGAGCCATTGGCTTCCTCCGTCGCAACCTTGGCACCTGCCCACGTGAAGTCAAAACCCGATGTTACAACACATTTGTGCGTCCAATCACAGAGTATGCCAGTTGTGTATGGTCTCCATCTCTACCCAGAAAGGCATCGCCAAAGTTGAAACCACCCAGCGTAGTGCAGAGCACGGTTTGTCATGAACAATTACTCACGTGAAAATCCTAGCGTCACCAACATGCTCAATGACCTAGGATGGAACTCTCTCCAACATCGAAGAGCAGTCACAAAAGTTACCATGATGTACCGTATTACCAACAAGCTCATAGACATCCCTGA
Organism: Ophiura sarsii; assembly: GCA_035610835.1. Lineage (NCBI taxonomy): Eukaryota > Metazoa > Echinodermata > Ophiuroidea > Amphilepidida > Ophiuridae > Ophiura > Ophiura sarsii. The sequence goes on from CM069456.1 coordinate 65,797,356, forward strand.
TGATCAACTCGCCCCAGTCAACAGAATGACAAGAGGCCACAACAAGAAATTCACCATTCCTACCACCCGCACCAACTTGATGAAAGGCTCGTATTTTCCTGACACCACCCGTCTGTGGAATCTACTACCCCAGCAAGTCGTGGACTCTCCATCACTAGACGTCTTCAAGACCCGGGTCTGCGACGTCTTTCACCTAGTCATCGCCCCACAACAACATTTTTAACTTGTACGAGGGGGTATCAAAAAGTTTTAGAAATCACCCAGACGCGAAGGAGCCAGAAACTTAATTTTGTTATGTGATCCTTCAGACATCTTTACTAAGTCCCTGTGCAAAGTTACACATTTCTCCTACTATTTATTACTTGTCCACAGACCGCCATGGTAGTGATCCCCAGATTGACCGCCATTGATTGATTCTCAGAATGCCTCAGATTATGTTATTCCCAAAACACCAATAAATAGTTTAAAGTGTTGACAGAAAGGGTCAAAGGTCATGTAGGGGTCATTAGAGGTCAATCTGTGTACACCCCATGTTACCCATAAGTTTATTGTCACCAAGCTTATTTGTAATGACCTTTGACCTCTTTCTGTCTAAACTTTCATCTATTTATTGCTGTTTTGGGAATAACACAATCTGAGGCAATCTGAGAATCAATCAATGGCGGTCAATCTGAGGATCTCTACAATGGCGGTCTGTGGACAGGTAATAAATAGTAGGAGAAATGTGTAACTTTGCACAGGGACTTAGTAAAGATGTCTGAAGGATCACATAACAAAATTAAGTTTCTGGCTCCTTCACGTCTGGATGATTTCTAAAACTTTTTGATACCCCCTCGTATATATACTATTTTTTATACCTGTGGAGTTTTATGTCTACTCCAAACCTGAATGCACCTCAACACATGTGCGAGTATACTCGTTTACAGAGGTTTCTGCACAGTATAGGAAGATGATGATGATGATGATGATGATGATATGCAATTTGAACAGTAGTATTAGTAAAGCTGAGGTATTCTACACAAAGCGTTTTTATTTGATGCACGGTGTTCATAAGCCCGAACACCTCGAGCGGTCACGTCGAGCGATGTATGCAGAACCGGACGGGTAGTTGATTTTGGGACCTCCTGGCAAATACAGGGCATCGGACTCGTTCTGGTGGACACGGGCTTGAATCCCGCCGCTTGCGGACCGGTATTACTCCCACATTCAAGGTGTATCCTTGGTGTAATTCATTAATGAGTTACACTGGTGTTAAGACTCTACTGAATAAGCTGTCTAATCCTTTAATCCTTTAACACAGATTTCGTGCTAGGCTAATTCCGTGCAGAATTATATACATGAAGGATAAACCCTAATTTAGTTAATTTCTCCCCCTGATAGTTTCATCCACGATCTTATACCCCCGGGGCCGGGGTGCGACACTGGTCACGGGCCGAATAAATTAAGCTGTACTACATCTACTAGTTTCAAATCTAAGATTGATAAGCTATTCACCTTTGACATAAACTGTTTGTAGAGTAGCGACGCAGTATATCTACCCGTTACTTCGTCATCTTGGAAGCGACAATGCTCTGGAGGCTCACCCTTATATCGATCACAATCGTCGTCTTTACCGGAAAGAATCGATACGTAACGACCTTATAGGAAATAAAAAGCTAAAAACGGTAAATGTATTGTCGAAACAGCATAAAGCGTTTATTAGTATGTATAATGTATGATCTTTTGCTATGAAATATTCTACTGTGGAAGTGCAATTTCAGAAACAAAAACATACGCCCTCTGCGAGGGAACTGCCTTTTGCTAGCTCAGAGCTAAGCTCTGTAAAATACAAGGCAACGGTTTGTTTGTTTGTTTGTTGTTTATTAGGCAAAACGACAATATACAAAATACAACATAAAATGCATGACACAAAAGATATACATATAATCAAGAACACAGACACCAAAATGCCGAGATGCCAGGATAACCCATAAAGTCTGCTAAAAAAGCAAACTTATCCAATGGGGTCCCACAAAAAGAACAAAAAGGCGCCTGGAACGAGGAGCTTGAGACAAGAAAGGGACAAAAATAAAATAAAGTTAAACAGTATCAGCAGACTCTTGGGCCATCGTGGCACTTCTTGCTAGGTGTTTTTTCATTGAATTCTTAAAAGTACATTTGTTTATCCCAGATTTAATATGAGATGGTAAATTATTCCAATCCAGAGTGGCTTGGTAATAAAAAGAGTGTTTGGTGTATGAACCAATCCTTGGAATGTGAAAATTGAATGAACTAGACATGGTGGTGTGGGAGTGTGTATCAGACACTTTGGTAAAGAATTGGTTAAAATATGATGGGCCAAGGGAATGAAAAATATTGAACATGTGGTTGAGTCTAAGTTGAATGGCCCTGTTTTTTGAATCCAGGAGTTTTACAGCATATAACACTAAGCAACCTTCGTAGGCTTATCTGGTGACCAATTCAAGACCAGGTTCAATAACCACACCAAAAGCTTTCGTCACAAGAAATATTCAACCGACACAGAACTCTCAAAACACATATGGACACTAAAAAGAAAAAATCAGAACTTCACCATAAAATGGGAAACTATCAAAGCATCGAACACTACTATGAGACCATCCGGGTTATGCAACCTTTGCTTGGAGGAAAAAATCGAAATCATCAATAACTCAAGTACTCTTAACAAGAAATCCGAACTAATTTCAACTTGTCGCCATATATAGAAGAAAACCACTAAGCCGTGCGAAGAAGAAGTAATGTAAAAAACAGACAGTTGGCTGATGAGCGCCGTAAAACACGGACGTGAAACCCAGGGTACCAACCCATGCTAACCCATGTGTAATTAATGATTATAGAAGTGAGATGATAGATATTTTTCTCGTCCTTTTGTCTCAGGGAATTCACTACATCAATGATCTCTTAACACTTTCCACACGACAGTTGCATCAGACGACAGTTCCAAAATTTTACAAAAGTCAACATTATTGAATATCATCACCATATTTAGAATCGCCATGAGAAATGCATCAACATAAGTACAAACATGCCTAGTATTGGTTCAGTTCCTTGAGATATACTTTGAAATTTGGGAAAGGTTTTTGAAAAAATATGTTTTGTAGGCCTATAATGGTAAAACTAATAGCCGCGCAGAAAGTATTAATTGTCTTCTCATTTCGACTTAACCACCTTTTTCAACGACGCGCGTTGCATATAATATTGTGATTTTTTTCTCTTTTCGTGATAGCTTTATCGAATGCGAAATAAGTAATCTCGTAAACTCGTAAACTATAGATGGTGTGACCGGTGACGTAGTGCCCGGCGGTTTGCGTGCGCACCTACAGGGAACGGTGCTTTAATTCACACTTGATTGATCATTACTCACCATGCTTACGGTGTAATAGTGCAGTAAGTCATGGTATGCATCCCTAAGCACAATGAGAGACCAGGCACTAAATCTGGTTGCCCGGCGGTTTGCGTGCGCACCATAAGGGCATGTGCTTTTAAAATTGGCGCTCAGTGATGTGTGTTTTGCTTTCATATAGTATGATGTATGCAGTAATGGACTACTGGCCACTGTGGCGTTGTGGCGATCGCCACATGGGCCACTTGGTTTTGGGTCTCTCAGGGCCGGTTACTCAAATTTTGCGGCCGTGCGAATGTGACCGTGCGAAATTTTGTTACCGTGCGAAATTTTGTGACTGTGCGAAAATTTTTGACCGTGCGAATTTTTTTGACCTTACCCCCCCGTAAAGTAGTTTCGGTTGTAAACAAGGCAAGATTCTTCTTCCCGCAATGGCAACTGCCGACCAAATGCCCGGCATGACGTCACATGTAACCCCATCTATTCGGTGGCACTTTGTATGACTTTGAATACTTCATTGACTGCTTCAACTGTTTGGCAGCCCGAATAGGCGTCTGATGAAAACCGAATAACGAAATAAGGCATAGGCCTAATAGGCCTAACCATCAATCAAGATCAATCACTGTCTGCTATATTGTCATTAGCACCATGAACTATGGGGAAAACTGTAAGGTACAATGAAGTACAAGGATACCCGTGTAATTAAGTGCATTCCCAGATAGCGAGTATCTCACCGGTTATTGCCGTTGTACATCTCGTTGCTTCATAGTGACCGTTATAAGCTGCATAAAAGTGGGATGATCCCGGTCGTGGGTATTCATCGAAGACACCCCAACGGTAATGAGCCCATTCGTGAGCTATTGTCTGAAGAAACAAGATGGAGAAAGACAGTGGCGTATTCAGGGGCCCAGCAGGCCATGCACCCCCCCCCCCCCCCCCCCTTGACAAAAAAATGAGGAAGAGGAGAAGATGGAGGAGGAAGAGGAGAAGGAGGAGGAAGAAGAGAAGACGGAGGAATAGGAGAAGGAGGAAGAGGAGAAGAAGTAGGAAGAGGAGAAGAAGGAGGAAGAGGAGAAGAAGGAGGAAGAGGAGAAAAAGGAGGAAGAGGAGGAGGAGGAGAAGAAAGAGGAAGAGGAGAAAAAGGAGGAAAGGGAGAAGAAGGAGGAAGAGGAGAAGAAGGAGGAAGAGGAGAAGAAGGAGGAAGAGGAGAAGAAGGAGCAAGAGGGGAGGAGGAAGGGTAGGGCATAGGCGGCGCAAATGGGGAGGGGGAGTTACGGGGTCACGTCCCCATAATTTTAATGTGTGGGAGACGTTAAAAACGTTATAGTGGACCTTATTAGTGTAAAAATGCAAATTTTGCGGGCTTTGCATGAGTTTCAATGTTTCATTATTCAAGCTTAACAAGATGGCGTCAGGACCATAGTTCAAAAAACTCTCTTTTTTTTGCTCGATTCGCACTCATTTTTCCTACAGGGTTTTAATATTATAATGGGTCTCGAACCACCGTAAATATTCGTGATATTATGTGGGGGACGTAAACAACTTTATACGGGACCTTATAAGTGTTACAAATACCAATTTGTACGCGCTTCGCGAGTATTAGTTTTAGTTTTTTAGGAGTAATTCTGTTATACCCTTCACAGGGGTATTCGTGATTTTTAAGAACGACGCATACTAACCGATGTTGGTGTGAAGGGTATAACATAATTATGCCGTTTTTTAAAATGTGTTTTCCGTGACCATTTTAGTTGAAAACACTGAAAATCTTTGCGCGCTTCGGTCATGCCTGTGGCTTTTTCGGTCAGCCCCCCCCCCCCCCCCATTAGCTACACCTCTAAGTCTACAGCTATACATTACCCACCTTTCCATAACCTCCATATGTATTGGCCTCGTTTCTATCCATGATAAACTTCGGTGTGAAATTAATGTATTGTCCGGGTTGTCCGCACCCTGAATTTTTGTTGGTAAATGGTCTGTCCGGCCTATCTTCCTGAGTTACATCGATTATAAAGTCGCTAGATTCGAACCGTTCTGAACGGATGGTATCGGTTAGTTCAACATTGATCCAGGAACGAGGGACTAAAATGGTTATTTCAGAGAAGTAAAATCGACGTCTGAAATCAACGAGAAATAAAACAGAACAAATGGGAAGTGTTAATTCAAACTTTAAGAGTTTGAAGGCACATTTATTACCTGGTCAGTTACTTTTTTGATGACTGTGTTAAAACGAATTTCTACATTGTATCTGAATACATACGTATTATCAATGTGGCTATTATCAAATGTTTTATCATGCAAGCTTTGCTGCTATCTACTGATGATCGCAAATTACACATTTCAAAGTATCATGAAAGTATTGCTATCTACTGAAGATAGTAATACACACATTCATATACCATTAGTAAGTCACACATCAATCATTGTTACGTAATAATTGCCTCTATATAAAGATGGCATAAATGCACAATTGGGTTCCCTCCCCTGCATATAGGTGGTACCGTATAGATTCATCAACTCATGTATTTTTTAGCTAACTTACATGCAGTTATGAAAAACTTTATATCATGTACACCACATGCACTCTTTAAACAATTCAAATGTATCGATTCTAATTCACATGTAGATCATGTATTACCAACCCTGTATACAGGCTGTCCAAAAATGATTAGTACCCATCGATGCCCAAAGTTCATTAATTGTTTTCATCATCAAAAATCAATGAGATTTAGGTCCGTTGTTTTTGCATCATATTTAATTAACATTTGAGATCATGAATATCGGACTTATTTAACTGAGGTTACACTCCATTGTGTGAAGACATGGTGATTTCACCTTATCGCCAAAGTGCAAAAAAAATGTGTGTGAATGTTTAACTTGTTTGAAAGAAACATTCTTATTCTCGCAATCTCTTGTCTGCTATTGTTCCTTTTTATTTTAAACTGTTGTTTGATATGCACTGTTAAAACGCTATTTAAAATTTTAAACAACCACAAGTTAACCAGTGAATCGCTCAACGTTGTATAACATTTTAAACAATATTGCTCAAAATGTTAAACAAGTTGATTACATTTTGAGCAACATTGTAAACAACGTTCAGCGATTCACTGGTTAACTCTTGGTTGTTTTTAATTTTTAACAACGCTTTGAACAGTGTGGTTGTTCGAATCATTAATATACTTCATTTTGATTCAATTTGAAGAGTAAAAATTGATCGTCATACATGAGTGATAACAAGCTTTGTTTCGATATGAGTTAGTTTAGAGGCTAAACTTGAGGGACATTTAAATCAGTAAAGAAGTGGTCGTGGGTAAATTAGCAGTGGCTTAGACTTCTTTTTCATATTGGGGTGGAGGTTCTTACAAATTTGGTAAAAAAATAAATAGTGTCTTACTTTTTAACCTCACCAACTTCATCCTCCAATGTGAAAATTAAATCTAAGCCACTGCTAATACACCCAATACCACTTCATTCATGTAGCTATTTTAAAAGTCCCTGACACTTATCAAATAAAACACTGCATGGGTCACTCAAGTGTGACGAACTTCCTTTACACTTCACAAAATTGAATTAAAATGAAGAATTGTTAATGATTTGACCAACCATAACCAATAACAGTTAATATAAAGGAAAGAAAGATTATATTAGTAGACAAGAGATTAAGAGCATAGAATTTGTTCTTTCAAACAAGCTGTTTAACACACACATTTTTTGCACTTTGTCGACGGGTTTGTCGAAAAGGTAGCAATATGGAGTGTACCTTAAGTTTGATATTCATGATCTAAAATTCAAATGAAAGGGTACAGTATGTCAAAGATGATGGGAAAACAACGGACCTAATTGAATAAAATGATAAACCAAGTCACAAGTCAAAATGCCAAAAATTACAAACTATAATGCAAACCGACTCTGTCTTTCCTTAAATAGGCCTAAGCAACATACTAATTATCAACGTCCAATGGGATCAATGGATTCGATGATAGATATCAAATCACTGCATATCGTCTCGCTCTATTGAAGCCTATTAGCATGATTAGCCTGCCAACAGTAACAGAAACTATTACTTACGTGGTGTATTAAAAAGGAAATAGGACTCTATTTCTTGACGGTTTCATAACCACTAGACCATGACCAATTCATGTTCAGAAAGCCCAATTAATAATCACACACCCACATAATATACCAGGCAATTACAGCTGCAAGTAAGTACATTACCACCATTTTACATTTTGTCGACATTATTTCCATTGTGAGAGATAACAATGTTTAGTTCTCCACAATAATAAACCAGGTCAAATAGGTCAAATAGGTATAAATAGTAACAGTGAAAATCCTTGTTTATTACTGTGACTTGAAACATCAAAATAATTTGATATAACCAAGTAACGTTCTATAACCATCAAATAAACACACAAATATACTAACAGCAATCAAACCATTTGTTATCAAACGGGCAACAGACGACAAAAAGGCTTATTTTTGTTTTCTGTCAGAACTCAACAAGAAAAAAGGCTGACCTTTTATTTAACATACATAAATACATACAAGTAACAACACAAAAACAAAAAAGAGAGAGAGAGAATTCATTATGATTCATTAAAACTTTAAACCCCTTATTCATGGTATTGTACCAGACCAATTTAAGTATAAATACCTACTTTATCCCGACCCATTTCATGTAATGAAATCCCAGCCTCCCTCTTTGTCTCGCTAAGCCGGGGTCCCCTCTAGTCGAGCAGTGTCTCTGATTGTCAAAGACACCGATCGACAGAGAGGACCCCTTATATTTGCAGATGCAAATATATCTGCGGGCCATTAAGAGAAGCTGGTTCCTCATTAACCACTCATCATCATCATGATTAAATATACCGAACAGTTTTTCAACATTAGTGAGATTGAATCATTCAACTTCTGTTTTAAATCATTCCAAAAGTTAACAACATCAAAAAGGCCGCTGATATAATGACAGAAGGATGATACCACATGATATGAATTAGGTTTACATATGTAACGCGGAAGTTCTTGGCTGAATTTACAATGACTTTGACTATAAAAAATATAAAATAAACAAATAAACACACCATATGCAACAACCAACCCAGACAAACATATAGCTAAAAATATACCAATAAAGACAGACTCACAGGGGAAAATAAGTCTACATATATAACACGAAAGTATACCATGTTTATTACTATGACTTTGAACATTGCAATAATTATATCATATAACAAATAAAATGTGATATAACTAATGTATGCGAGACAGACCTTCTTTTTTGTGTGCCTAAGCATGATAAAATGCATACAAGTTTAACACGGAAGTTCCCCTTTTATTATTGGCACTTTGAATCAACATTGTAATAATTATATTGTTCCTTGGTCTGTTTATATTTTTCTTGTTATAAGTTCTTTGAAAATTCAGCAAAACTATCGCATACCTTCAATACACATTAATACCAACAAATGAAATACTCTTGTATGAATAACCTGATGCCACTTAGTATACTCACTGTGTCGCTTCAAACAGAAAGCGTGAAGCTTCCGTAAAGTCATCTTTGATTTTCTGTAACAAACTTGCATCTTGAGGAACCCTTTCTCCAATTGCTACCACCACATTTTTATATCCACTATTTTCCGTAATCGAAACTGTAGTGGCAAGACAAACGCCGAAATATACACATCCAAATACGATGATACTAAACATAAACCTTCCCTGATGTAGTGAAGTTATATCCACCATGATGTATACTATTTCAATGTCAGGGACACAAGTCGTCAAACCACAGCTATTTCACTCAAAATTACTATCCCACTATGGAAAAAAGTGTTGTCATTACTACACCGCACCTTAAATTATGTTTATGATCTCGTTTCCTTATAGTCTGTCTGCACCATCAAGAGTATGACCGTGATGTTCATGAGTTCAATAAGCAAAATCAATAGCTTTCAAACAAGCTGGTAGTATGGAACGCCAGAGCGGCCATAAATCATCCAGTTTGTCACCCACACGATTAGTTTACCTCTCCCTATACCGAGTTTAGCTCACTATTTATCGAGTCTAGCCCACTATATCGAGTTTAGCTCACTATAATATCAAGAATACCTCACTACATATCGAGATAACCTAACTACATATCAAGATTACCTCACTACATACCGAGATTACCTCTCTATATATCGAGATTACCTCACTACATACCGAGATTACCTCACTACATACCGAGATTACCTCACTATGTATCGAGTTTACCTCACTACATATCGAAAATAGATAACCTCACTACATACCGAGGTTACCTCTCTACATATCGAGATTACCTCACACCATATCGAGATTACCTCACTATAATCAGCTCACTACACGTCGAGTTTCACCTCACTCAGTACCGATAATACAGCGCACACTCACCGAGATTTGCGCGCACTACTCATCGAGAATTGGGCGTTCTAATTTCGAGTTTCGAGTTTCGAGTTGATTATTTCGAGTTAAAGTTTGAGTTTCGCGTTTATAATGTCAAGTTTCGAGATATTAGAATCGAGTTTATAATTTTGAGTTTCAGTTTATCAATTTGTGTTTTGAGGTTTTAAAGATTCGCGTTTTTATTTTCGGAGTTTCGAGTCAATATTTTCCAGACAAGTTTTGAGTTTATCATTATAAAAATGAGTTTCAAGTTTCAGAGTTTCGCGTTTATAATTGGAAATTTCGAGTTTATAATTTCAAGTTTTAATTTTCGAGTTTATAATTTGGTGTTTATAAATTTGAGTATTGAGTTTCGGAGTTTCGAGTTGATATTTTCCAGATTCGAATTATTAATTAATTCGAATTTTTTAATTTTTGAGTGTCGAGTTTTGAGTTTATCAAATTTTGAGTTTCGCACTTTTAACTTCAAGTTTCGAGTTTATAATTTCTTTTTTTTTCTTTTCTTTTTTTGAGTTTCGAGTTAATAATTTGGAGTTTCGAGTTTGTTATTTTTTTTAATTTGAGTTCTGAGTTTCAGAGTTTCGAGTATATATTATGCATTTGCGTTTCGAGCCGGCCACCACATGCCACCACGCCCCCATGCCACCACAACCCCTTCACTTACCATCACAATCCCCACCCCTTCCCCACCACAAACCCCATCCCCTTCCCATCCCCACCACAAACCCCTCCCCTCCCATTCACAAAACCCCTCCCCCACCACAAAACCCCTCTCCCACCACAAACACCCTACCCACCCCTAGGCCTACCTTCCGCATCCCATGCATCCACGCCACCAACACTCCTCCCCCACCACAAAACCCCTCCCCACACCACTCCCCACCCACGTTGTTTTGGTTTTCTGCCATCATTGCAATGACCGGATATTTCTAGGATATTCTCTCACGCACTCTGTGGTTGTATATCTAGCCCGTCGTACAATTATGCCTTCGTTGGGGGCACAACACCACTAATTAATTCTCGTGATATCAATTCTCGATACTGTGTGCGGTAAAATCTCGGTGAGAGTGCGCTATTCTCGGTACTGAGTGAGGTGTATCTCGATGTGCAGTGCGCTAAACTCGATACACAGTGAGGTTATCTATTCTCGATATGTAGTAAATCTCGAAAAATAGTGAGCTATAAGCTCGATATATAGTGAGCTATAAGCTCGATATAGTGAGGTTATCTCGGTATGTAGTGAGGTAATCTCGATATGTGGTGAGGTTATCTATTGTCGATATGTAGTGAGTAATCTCGATATATAGTGAGCTCAACTCGATACATAGTGAGGTAATCTCGGTATGTAGTGAGGTAATCTCGATATGATGAGAGGTAATCTAGGTATATAGTGAGGTAATCTCGATATGTAGTGAGGTAATCTCGATATGTAGTGAGCTAAGCGCGATATATAGTGAGGTTTTCTCGATATATAATAAGCTAAACTCGATACGTAGTGAGCTCAAACTTGGTATAGGGAGAGGTAATTATTTTTAAAAAAATATTAACTCAAATCTGGAAAATATTAACTCGAAACTCCGAAAATAAAAACTCGAAATTATAAACTCGAAACTTCAAAATATAAACGCGAATCTTTAAAACCTCAAAACACAAATTTATAAACTGAAACTCAAAATTATAAACTCGATTTTATTACTTCGGAATAATCAACTCGAAACTCGAAACTCGAAATTATAACTCCCAATTCTCGATGAGTAGTGCGCGTAAATCTCGCCCGGTGAGTGTGCGCTGTATTCTCGGTACTGAGTGAGGTGAATCTCGATGTGTAGTGCGCTAAACTCGGTACACAGTGAGGTTATATATTCTCGATATGTAGTGAATCTCAATATATAGTGAGCTGTAAGCTCGATATATAGTGAGGTGATGGTGTGAGGTAATCTCGATATGTAGAGAGGTAACCTCGGTATGAAGTGAGGTTATCTATTTTCGATTTGTAGTGAGGTAATCTCGATATATAGTGAACTAAACTTGATATATACGTAGTGAGGTAATCTCGGTATGTAATGAGGTAATCTCGATATGTAGAGAGATAATCTCGGTATGTAGTGAGGTAATCTCGATATGTAGTGAGGTAATCTCGATATGTTGTTAAATTACCTCGATATGTAGTAAGGTAATCTTGATATTGTAGTGAGTTAAGCTCGATATAGTGGGCTAAACTCGATATATAGTGAGCTAAACTCGGTATATGGGGAGGTAAACTCATCGTGTGGGTGACAAACTGGATGATTTATGGCCGCTTTAGCTTTTGTTTGAAAGCTATTGATTTTGCTTATTGACCTGAAGGTGCAGACTATAAGGAAACTAAATAGCCATAATGTAAGGTGCGGTGTAGTATGACAACACTTTTTTCCATAGTGGGATAGTAATTTTGAGTGAAATAGCTGTGATTTGACGACTTGTTTCCTGACATTGAAATAGTATATCATCATGGCGGATATAACTTCACTACATCAGGAAAGGTTTATGTTTAGTATCATCGTATTTGGATGTGCATATTTCGGCGTTTGTCTTGCCACTACCGTTTCGATTACGGAAAATAGTGGATATAAAAATGTGGTGGTAGCAATTGGAGAAAGGGTTCCTCAAGATGCAAGTTTGTTACAGAAAATCAAAGATGACTTTACGGAAGCTTCACGGTTCATGTTTGAAGCGACACAGTGAGTATACTAAGTGGCATTAGGTTATTCCTACAAGAATATTTGATTTGTTCACAGCACCCCCCCCCCCCCGCTCACTCACCCATCACCCACTCCACAGTCACGAATCACAGCACCCCCACGCTCACTCACCCATCACCTACACCACAGTCACGAATCACAGCACCCCCCCCCCCCCCCCCCGCTCACTCACCCATCACCCACACCACAGTCACGAATAACAGCACAACATCCCCCCCGCTCACTCACCCATCACCCACACCACAGTCACGAATCACAGCACACCCCCCCCCCCCCCCCCCAACCTCACAACCCAACAAACTCACAAGTATCTGGCCGCCCTCACTCACATTTGGGCATACTAAAGATATATATTTATAAAAAAACACCATTATATTGCACAAGAAACATCAACAATATTACCGGTATATTGAGAATAAAATTATAATATTATATTGCACCATGAATGAGTAAAAAGAACAATTAGGATTTGTTATTTAACAGGTCAGTAAAATATGGTATGGGGCTCTTTCTGAACCGTTTGGTCCTACAAGACAGAAGGGAGATGGAATTGGAATTGCACAATTCCCTGCCATGCACAGATTGCCTCGTAGGTGGCATGAGGGTACTAGTGCGGTTACAATCTGGCAGAGATTTGGCAATTTTTTTGCCATGATTTTTCCTACGGTCAGAAAGAGTATCCAATCCACATTTTCGACTGCATCAGTGTATGAGCTGTATTGTTTTCAAAGCATATTTTGCAAGCTCTTGTTGGTATTAATGTGTATTGAAGGTATGCGATAGTTTTGCTGAATTTTCATAGATTACCTCACTATATCGAGATTACTTCACTAGACACTACATCACGCTTATATCAAGAAAAATATAAACAGACCAATTTTAAAGGAACAATATAATCATTACAATGTTGATTCAAAGTGCCAATAATAAAAGGGGAACTTCCGTGTTAAACTTGTATGCATTTTATCATGCTTAAAAAACGAAGGTCTGTCTCACATACATTTAGTTATATCACATTTTATTTGTTAGATGATATAAGTATTACAATGTTCAAAGTCATAATAATGGTATACTTTCGTGTTATATGTAGACTTATTTTACCTTGTAGGCCTAAGTCTGTCTTTATTGGTATATATTTTAGCTATATGTTTGTCTGGTTTGGTTGTTGCTCATTATGGTGTGTTTATTTGTTTGTTATATATTTTTTTATAGTCAAAGTCATTGTAAAATCAACCAAGAACTTCCGCGTTACATTGTAAACCTAATTCAGTGGCGTAGCTCAGGGGGAGGCAGCAAATGCCCCCTGACGTGAAAAACCCATTTGTGCCCCCGCCCCCCTCCCTCTAAAAAAAATTAGTCAAATAGAAGGCAAAATTGTACCTTTAATGCATGTACTGTGCGATTTGTTTTGACCGTGCGAATTTTTTTGACCTCTACCCCCCCCCCCCCCCCTCCCCCCCACCACACTTACGTGAAATTCACGAGTTGGTGACTGCAAAAAAAATTGGGCAACCTTTTACGAAAATTTCAGAAATCTTGCCCCCTGAAAAAAATCCTAGCTACGCCACTGACCTAATTCATATATATCATGTGGTATCACCCCCCTGTCGTTGTTCAACCAGCCTTTTTGTCGTCTGTTGTCTGTTTGATAACAAATTGTTTGATTGCTGTTAGTTTTATTTGTGTGTTTATTTGATGGTTAGAACGTTAATTGGCCATATCAAATTATTTTGATGTTTCAAGTCACAGTAAACAGGGATCTTCCCTGTTACATTTTATACCTATTTGACCTCGTTTATTATTGTGGAGAGCTAAACATTGTTATCTCTCATAATGAAAATATAAATGTCGACAAAATGTAAAATGGTGGTAATGTACTTTATCACGGCTGTAATTGCCTAGTAGATCATTCATGGGTGTCTGTGTGATGATTAATGGGGTTTCTGAATATGAATTGGTCATGGTCTAGTGGTTTTGATAAGTATGAAACCGTCATGAAATAGAGTCCTGTTTCCTTTTTTGCTTGTTCGCCAAGGCGAACTAGCATATATAAGGCTTGGAATTGGTACGCGTTAAGTATGGCTCCGTTCCGAGTGTCACTTTGCACAGAAAACCTAATTGGTGTCACTGGTATAATATGCCAAACGATACTTTCATACGCTCATAATTGATGGACGAGAAGTGTGCCATCCGTGTCGATGGTTTTGATTGGACGAGAGATTGATATATCATCGCCAGTGAATATTAAACTGGGTAGGCGTTGTAACTGGTACTTATACCGAACATTGTATGGTCGGCCAATGGGGTTAAATATATTGAATATATACTTGGAATTTGTTAGAGATTTATAAATGATAACTTTTTTATAATGAATATTAATAAGTAATATGAATATCCATGATTAATTTGGGATCCTCTTGAATCATCTCGGTTATCTCGGTCAGTGGCGTAACAGCCGGGGGTGGGTGGGGGGGGGGGGGGGGGGGGGGGGGGGTAGGGGGGTCGCACAGTGCCCCCCTGAAGGTGCTCAGCAGGAAATTCAAACCTACCCACCAGGAAAAATGGAGGGGAAGGGAAAGAAAAGAGAGAGAGAAAGGAAAAAGGGAGGAAAAAGAAAAAGGAGAAAAAAAGGGGAAAGAAATAAAAGAAGAAAGGGAAAGAAAGAAAGAAAATTTCGCAGTACAAAAAACACAACAGTCAACAAAAAACACAACAGTCAACACATTGTTGACTGTTGTGTTTTTTGTACTGCGAAATTTTGTTACTGTGCGAAATTTTGTGACCGTGCGAAATTTGTGCCCCCCCCCCCCCCCCCCACACACACACACACACCTACGTGAAATTCACGAGGTGACTGAATGGGAAAAAAATTGGGGCAACCTTTTAAAAATTCCGAGACGGAATTATTCTAACCATAATTTTTTGGGCTGTGCCCCCCCCCCCCCCCCCCTGACAACCAACCTCTGTTACGCCACTGATCTCGGTTCAACCTGGACCATTTCAGTTCAATCCGGATCATTCATATTCATGTTAATTATAATTCATTATTGCAAATTAGTAGTCATTACAAAATTATAATTTATCTTTTTTTTACCCCGATTTTAGACTATATTCAATCAATTTAACCTCATTGGCCGCCCATACAATGTTCGGTATAAGTACCAGTTACAACGCCTACCTAATAGGCTAGCTGTGTCATCGTATTGAACTTTTCGTGAAATTTTGAAGTGGATTTGCGTGATAGATCGCAGTTGTCTTCTTCATTACCTATAGATTAAAGGGCCGTGTACTACATTTTTATTACACTTTTAAAAACAGCTCATAATCTTAGATCAAGTTGAGACTCGATTTGACTCATACGGTGAATTTTGGAGTTTAATTTTTGGTAGACGGAAGGTTTATTTCGTATGCTTTCCGCCATATGAAAAATACGTTGATTTTCGTCTTATATAGGAAATGTATATTACGTAATGTTTTGAGAAATTGTTTTCCAATTGATCCATCAGAGAGTTATCTCTAGAACAGGTCTGCAACTGATTTTTGTCTGCATTATTATTTTTGAGTGATTTTTGGCCAGTTTCAGTTTAACCAATGAATGAATTTGTAGTAAGCTTACTTACCATTTTAAGCTTACAACTTCTGACTTTGATATTTCTAATCCGAGATTTTAACCACCCATAATCATGTTTATGGTGCTAGGGCATCTAGTACAACAAATGTCTTTTGATCACAAATCTGTTACTGATTATAGGTAGCTCAAATTCGTATCATAAAAAGCAAATAAAGCCCGGTTTAATAAAGGCACATTATATGATATTTGCCTATTTTTTCGGAATTGGTTGAAAAAATACCACATTTTTCCTTGAGATTTCTACACGAATGTCATTTATGTTCTCAAATTGGTTGCGGATTGACCGTGCAGTGATACTGATATATGATACGTAGCTCAAACTGTGATATCGTCCTTTAAAAAGTAAATCAGGGCACATTATATGAAGATACTTTAGCATATGGCTAGTTTGTCCACAATTGAATTGGTCGGTAAAAAAACTGTTTTTCCTTGCGATTTCATAGGGAATGTCATTTATGACATCAAATTGGTTGCGGATTGACCGATCAGTGACACAGATATTATACGTAACTCAAAATGTGATATCGTATCCTAAAAAGCAAATCAGGGCACATATGATAGTTTGTCTAATAGTCCCTAATTGGTAGAAGAAGAAAAAAGTGTTTCCTTGTGTGATGTCAACGGCAACGCTATTTGTCGTCAAATTGGTTGCTGATTGACCGATCAGTGACACCGATATCATACGTAGCTCAAAATGTGATATCATATCCTGAAAAGCAATTCAGGGCACATTATATGATATTTAGCCTATTTTGTCCGGAATTGGTTGGAGAAGAAAAAAACACGATTAGGTTTTGCGATTTCAATGTGAACGTCATTGTCGTCAAATTGGTTGCGGATTGACCGATCAGTAACACCGATATCATACGTAACTCAAAATGTGATATCGTATCCTAAAAAGCAAATCAGGGCACATTATATGATAGTTTGTCTATTTAGTCCCTAATTGGTAGAAGAAGAAAAAAAGTTTTTCCTTGTGTGATGTCAACGGCAACGCTATTTGTCGTCAAATTGGTTGCTGATTGACCGATCAGTGACACCGATATCATACGTAGCTCAAAATGTGATATCATATCCTGAAAAGCAAATCAGGGCACATTATATGATATTTAGCCTATTTTGTCCGGAATTGGTTGGAGAAAAAAAATCATTGCGATTTCAACGCGAACATCCTTTATGTTGTCACGTTGGTTGCGGATTGACCGATCAGTATAACACCGATATCATACGTAACTCAAAATGTGATACGTATCCTAAAAAGCAAATCAGGGCACATGATATGATAGTTTGTCTATTTTGTCCGGAATTGGTTGAAGAAAAAAAAATCACGATTTGGATTTGCGATTTCAATGTGAACGTCATTGTCGTCAAATTGGTTGCGGATTGACCGATTTGTGACACCGATATCATATGTGGCTAAAATGTGATATCGTATCCTAAAAAGCAAATCAAGGCACATCATATGAAATTTTGTTTATTTTGTCAGGAAAAAAACCTGTTTTCCCCGGCGATTTCAACGTGAACGTCATTTATGTCGTCAAATTGGTCGCGGATTGACCGATTAGTGACACAGATATCATACACAGCTCAAAATGTGATATCATATCCTGAAAAGCAAATCAGGGCACATAATATGATATTTAGCCTATTTTTCCGGAATTGGTTGAAGAAAAACCCCAATTTTTGCGATTTCAATGTGAACATCATTTATGTCGTCAAATTGGTTGCGGATTGACCGATTAGTGACACTGATATCATACGTAGCTACAAATGTGATATCGTATCCTAAAAAGCAAATCAGGGCACATCATATGAAATGTTGATTATTTTGTCCGCAATTGCTAGGAAAAAACCCTGTTTTTCCCGGCGATTTCAACGTGAACATCATTTATGTCGTCAAATTGGTCGCGGATTGACCGATTAGTGACACAGATATCATACGCAGCTCAAAATGTGATATCATATCCTGAAATGCAAATCAGGGCACATTATATGATAATTAGCAATTTTTTTCCGGAATTGGTTGAAGAAAAACCCAAATTTTTGCGATTTCAATGTGAACGTCATTTATGTCGTCAAATTGGTTGCGGATTGATCGATTAGTGACACTGATATTATACGTAGCTACAAATGTGATATCGTATCCTAAAAAGCAAATCTGGGCACATTATATGATATTTTCTGGATGCATGATATGGGAATTGCTCACATAAAACTCTAATATGTTTCACACTTGTTACAAGCATATCCCTTTTTAAAGGGTTTTTTATTAATACACCATGTAGTTCCTGTTAGCATGCTAGGCTTCAATAGAGCGAGACGACGTAATGCAGTGATTTGATATCTATCATCAAATCCATTGATCCATTGGACGTTGATAATATGTTGCTTAGGCCTATTTAAGGAAAGACAGAGTCGGTTTGCATTATAGTTTGTAATTTGTGGCATTTTGACTTGTGACTTGATTTATCATTTTATTTAATTAGGCCTTGCGCAAACATTAATAACTTGGTCCAAATAAAATAAAAAACCGAGTTAATACCTTGGCCATAATTTGACTAGACCGAAAAACATCCTGATCATATATTCATATCCGTCAATCTGTTTTGAATGTGGAAGTCCACATTTCCGGGCAGGGTCGTAAAAGGGAGAAAACAATTAAACAATAGAATAGATTGAACAAACTAAACTAATAAAACAAAACTGAATCATCTGCCGTGATTAAGGCAGTGTCAATTGTTCCGATTTATACACGCTGTCCCAAAATGATTAGTACCCATCGATGCCCAGAGTTAATTAATTATTTTCATCAATAAAATCAATTGAATCAGGTCCGTTGTTTTTCCATCATCTTTGACATGCTGTACCCTTTCATTAGAATTTTAGATCATGAATATCAAACTTAACCCTAACCCCCCTGAGTGCTAAAAAATGCTAATCCAAAGCCCCTCTCCAAACGCATGCGCCGTCGGTTTTCGATGACGTAGTCAACCGAGCCTATATAATGAGTGCGGTATACTGCACGAATGTGTAGCTGAGGGCCGTGGCTTAGTGGTTGGAAGGTGGGGCTTGAGAACGGAGTGTCCCCGGATCGAATCCCGGCAGGTTCCCGGAGATTTAGTTGGTGTTTTTTCCTCGAAAATTGTGATCCCGGTCAAAAATCCTAAACCGGGGTTAGGGTTATGATACACTCCATTTTGCTAACTTTTCGACAAAGTGCAAAAAATGTGTGTGTTAAACAGCTTGTTTGAAAGAATAAATTCTATTCTCTTAATCTCTTGTCTACTAATATAATCTTTCGTTCCTTTCTATTAACTGTTATTGGTTATGTTTGTTCAAATCGTTAACGATTCTTCATTTTAATTCAATTATGTGAAGTGTAAAGGAAGTTCGTCACACTTGAGTGACCCATGCAGTGTTTTATTTGATAAGTGTTCAGGGACTTTTAAATAGGTATATAAATAAAGTGGTATTGGGTGAATTAGCAGACATTGGAGGATGAAGTTGGTGAGGTTAAAAAGTTAAAAAGTAAATTTATTTTTTACCAAATTTGTAAGAACCTCAGCTCCACCCTAATATGAAAAAGAAGTCTAAGCCACTGCTAATTTACCCATGACCACTTTTTTACTGATTTAAATGACCCTCAAGTTTAGCCTCAAAACTAGCTCATATAAAAACAAAGCTTGTGATCACTCATGTGTGACGATCAATTTTTACTCTTCAAATTGAATCAAAATGAAGTATATTAATGATCCGAACAACTACACTGTTAAAAGCGTTGTTTAAAACTTTAAACAACCAGTGAATAGCTCAACGTTGTTTACAATGTTTTGAATTCAAATACAAAATGTAATCAACTTGTTTAACATTTTGAGCAATATTGCTCAAAATGTAAAACAACGTTGAGCGATTCACTGGTTAACTTGTGGTTGTTTAACATTTTAAACACTGTTTTAACAGTGTGGTTTGGTTGTTGCTATTGCACAGAGATTATTCATGCATTAAATTTGTGGATTATGTGGCTATTAATAATTGGTGCCAGAATTAAGATCAAACTAATCTTTGCTATATATTGTTATTGATAGATGATTTGCAATGTTTGGATTAATCTCAGATTTTCAAAATATTATGATTATTAATTGGGCTTTCTGAACATGAATTAATCATGGTCTAGTGGTTTTGACAAGTATGAAACCGTCATGAAATCGAGTCCTATAACCTCGGCCATAATTTGACTAGACCGAGAAACATCCTGATCATATTATATTCATTCATAGCCGTCAATCTGTTTTGAATGTGGAAGGCCACATTTCCGGGCAGGGTTGTAAAAGGAGAAAACAATTAAACAATAGAATAGATTGAACAAACTAAACTAATAAAACAAAACTGAATCATCTGCCGTGATTGAAGTGCGCCCACAATCGTGTGTAATATCGATCCGCTGGCCAACGTGTCAATTGTTCTGAGTTATACACGCTGTCCCAAAATGATTAGTACCCATCGATGCCCAGAGTTAATTAATTATTTTCATCAATAAAATCAATTGAATCAGGTCCGTTGTTTTTCCATCATCTTTGACATACTGTACCCTTTCATTAGAATTTTAGATCATGAATATCAAACTCAAAATACACTCGATTTTGCTACCTTTTCGACAAAGTGCAAAAAATGTGTGTGTGTCAAATAGCTTGTTTGAAAGAACAAATTCTATTCTCTTAATCTCTTGTCTACTAATATAATCTTTCGTTCCGTTCTAAACTGTTATTGGTTATGGTTGTTCAAATCATTAACAATTCTTCATTTTAATTCAATTATGCGAAGTGTAAAGGAAGTTCGTCACACTTGAGTGACCCATGCAATGTTTTATTTGATAAGTGTTTAGGGACTTTTAAATAGCTATATAAATGAAGTGGTATTGGGTGAATTAGCAGTGGCATAGATTTCATTTTCACATTGGAGGATGAAGTTGGTGAGGTTAAAAGTAAGACACTATTTAATGTTTACCAAATTAGTAAGTACCTCCACCCCAATACGAAAAAGAAGTCTAATCCATAACTAATTTACCCAAGACCACTTCTTTACTGATTTAAATGCCCCTCAAGTTTAGCCTCAAAGCTAGCTCATATAGAAACAAAGCTTGTGAACACTCATGTGTGACGATCAATTTTTACTCTTCAAATTGAATCAAAATGAAGTATACTTGTGTTTGTTTAGAATTTTAAACAGCGTTTTATCAGTGCATAACAAACAATAGTTTAAAATAGAAAGGAACAATAGCAGACAAGAGATTGCGAGAATAAGAATGTTTCTTTCAAACAAGTTAAACATTCACACATATTTTTTTGCACTTTGGCGAAAAGGTGAAATCCCCCATGTCTTACACAATGGAGTGTAACCTCAGTAGAATAAGTCCGATATTCATGATCTAAAGTTTAATGAAAGATGATGCAAAAACAACGGACCTTAATCTCATTTTGGGACAGCCTGTATACAGGGTTGGTAATACATGATCTACATGTGAATTATAATGGATACATTTGAATTGTTTAAAGAGTGCATGTGGTGTACAGGATATAAAGTTTTTCATAACTGCATTTAAGTTTGCTAAAAATACATGCGTTGATGAATCAACACCACCTATATGTAGGGGAGGGAACCCAATGGTGCATTAATACCATCTTTATATAGAGGCAATTATTACGTAACAATGATTGATGTGTGACTAATGGTATATGAATGTATGTGTGTATTACTATCTTCAGTACACTGAAAAATAATTTGGTGTCATTTTGACACTAAAACAAGCGTCAAAAAATGGGTCCTCAGTTGGCCACCTAAAGGTGTCAAATTGACACCATTATGGGTGTAAAATATGACACCTTAGGGTGTCATATTCATTTTGACACCTTTGGGTGGTTACCTGAGGACCCATTTTCGAAAATGCCATTACACCCCAAATGGGGTGTAATATTGACTCTCTTTAAGTGTCATATTGAGTTTGACACCCTAAAGGTGTCAAATTGACACCATTATGGGTGTCAAATTGACACCAATATGGGTGTCAAATTGACACCTTTGGGTGTCATATTCATTTTGACACCTTTGGGTGGTTACCTGAGGACCCATTTTCGAAAAATTTCATTACACCCCATTGGGGTGTAATATTGACTCTCTTAAGAGTCATATTGAGATAGCACATGTTTAGGAGCCGTTTTCTCGTCGCCATTTTGTTTGCATGTTACGAGCCGGTAAGACTGGTAAGTACCGATCTGCTCCATTTCCAGGCATTTTTGATAATAATTATGATACAATTAGCGTAATGTAAGACGTCCGTATGAAAAAGATGACCACTGAGCCAGATAATTCGGGCTACATGTATGTAATGTTGCACATATCATCGTATGCATGCATGACGAACACACACATAGTACTAGTAGGTCCATGCACTGACACAGTCCAACAAAATGCTAGTCTCTGACTATGAACTATGAAATTGTAATTCATTTCATCAGTTAGTTGGCGCAATATTAAACAACATGAACAAGGCTTACATTACGCTAATTGTATCATAATTATTATCAAAAATGTCTGGAAATGGAGCAGATCGGTACTTACCAGTCTTACCGGCTCGTGACATGCAAACAAAATGGCGACGAGAAAACGCATGCGTTGATATGTTGATAGACGCCCAAATTGGTGTCAGAATTACACCAATTTGGTGTCAGAATTACACCATTTGGTGTCAGAATTACACCCGTTGGTGTCAGAATTACACCAAGTGGTGTCAAAATGACACCAATTGGTGTCAAAATGACACCAATTGGTGTCATGCTGCTTCGACACCTCTAAAAACCGTGAGCTTTCCCGCCAACTATTGACGCCCTTGGAGTTATTTTAATTAATTTGACACCAGTTTTGGTGTAAATCACTAAATGATCACTGAAAGGTGTCCGTCGGACACTTAACGGTGTCAACGTAAATTATGTGCAAACCCATATCATTGACGATTACACCAATTTTGGAGTCAAAATAACGCCTTTGTAAGTGTCATTTACAGTTGACTCCAAGAAGGCGTCGCTGTGACACCAATTTATTTTTCAGTGTAGATAGCAATACTTTCATGATACTTTGAAATGTGTATTGCGATCATCAGTAGATAGCAGCAATGCTTGCATGATAAAACATTTGATAATAGCCACATTGATAATACGTATGTATTCAGATTCGAAAGTAACTGACCAGGTAATAAATGTGCCTTAAAACTCTTAAAGTTTGAATTAACACTTCTCATTTGTTCTGTTTTATTTCTCTTCAGACGTCGATTTTACTTCTCTGAAATAACCATTTTAGTCCCCCGTTCCTGGATCAATGTTGAACTAACCAATACCATCCGTTCAGAACGGTTCGAATCTAGCGACTTTATAATCGATGTATCTCAGGAAGGTAGGCCGGACAGACCATTTACCAACAAAAATTCAGGGTGCGGACAACCCGGACAATACATTAATTTCACACCGAAGTTTATCATGGATAGAAACGAGGCCAATAAATATGGAGGTTATGGAAAGGTTGGTAATGTATAGCTATAGAGGCCATCCAGTGGCGTAGCTAAGGGTGTGGTGGGGCAGGGGGGAGGGGCTGACCGAAAAAAAACCATAGGCATGACAATTTACAAGGACCATTTTTCGCGGGCGTTTGGTATACAACATGCCCTTGAATATAATTACCCAACTTTTGAGCTAGAATTGTTCAACTGTTGGTGAAAAAATGTTATTGGTGTTGGGCAAATTTTACTCAACAGTTGAGCGGTTGCATACTTGAACAACGTTGTGTAAAATGTTGAGTAAATATTTAAGCAACCTTTTTGCAGTGTGCATTCATCGAAATTCTTCTTAGCATAATGATATTCTCGATATACATGTATACCGTATATATCTCGATGTATTGAAAAGGCAGGGGATTCATATATTATGTCATGACGAAATGCCAGGACCATCCGTCTTTATGGTTAACAATAATGATAATGGTGTTGGCCGGTGTACGAACTGACGACAGGCCTACGACGTGCATAACTCTATGAACAAATAAAGACAGGCAATTTCAAATAAAACTTGACATAGGACAATACCGGATCACCCTTTGTTAGAATTCCACACAAAAATCACTTCTTTTGTTTATATGGTACTAAAAACACAGGAATATTGGTGTATAAAAAGCAGTAAAACGAACACGACATATGAAAAATAGCTTTGGACGTATTTTTAAGAGCTTAATAGTGTAGTGTTATATGCCTGAAATCCCCCCCCCCCCCCCCCCCCCCCCCCCCCCCCTAATATTAGAATGCTATCGCTGTCAAGTTTCTGACTCGGCGGCAATTCTGAAAGGTTGGTTGAGTTTGGTAAAGTCCTTGTCGGTTCACTTTCACTTTCCACACGCGGCTATTACTATAGCGTTACCATATTATATACAAAACAGATTTTTCAGAAACCTTTCCCAACTTTCAAAGTCTATCTCAATGATTAATGCAATGATTAAGCAATACTAGGCATGTTTGTATTTATTTCAATGCATTTCTCATGGTGATTCCAAAAAAGTCAATTCAATATTGTTGACATTTTTAAACATTTTGTGACATTTATGTCGTCTGCAGACGCCTGCCGCCTGAAAAGTGTTTAAATAATCTCTGGTTTTCGATATTGAACAGTTGAACTAAGGATATGAAGGGGGTGTGTGTTATTGATGTTTCAGACGCCCCGTGGTCTAACACAAATAGGGTGCCTCGGTAATAAAATGTTAATTCACAACAAAATATGTTTTTCTTCTTCCACAGAAAATCGCAACCATGAAAAGGGTAGCGTGTACATTGCTATTGACTTCTCCAAACAAGCCTTTGCTTGTTTTTATTCTTTTGCTAGCGACGGTGACCTTTAAAACTGGAATTTGTCTTTTGTAATAGTCTCTTAATATTAGTTAAAATGATTGATTGTTATCTTTTATACTAACTGTGTTGAACTTTTAAACTAAAAATGGTCTTTTGTTACTGTATTTAATTTTACTTTCAGGTGATTCAGGTATAGCCTAGGCCTATTTGCTTATTTTAAAAGAGAAATAAAAAATAGCAAATTTTGGCGGGCTACGCGCGAATTAGTTTCAATATTTGATTTTTTTAATCTTATATTAACAAAATATATTTTGCAAAATTAGATAGAATTTGTCGCGAGCTAACTTAAACTACAGCAATTTGAACACAGCCTACAAAGCATGTAAAGTCTATGGGGGCCGAATAAAGTGATGTACGCCCTTTACGCGTACTTTACGTGACCTCACGTGACGTGCGTCCATTATAATACTAATATGGTTCAGAAAAACGTTCCTGAAGCCATCTTGTTAATCTTGAATAATAAAACATTGACATTATTTTGCACGTAGCGCTCAAAAAATGGTTATTTTAACACTAAAATGGTCCAAATAACGTTTTTGAAGCCATCTTGTTAACCAATTCGCGCGTTGCGCTCCAAAATTGGCTATTTTAACACTTCTGCTGATACACTAAGGTCGCTTTGCGATCCGGGCCGCCCGGCCGCTCATGATGACGTAATTTACGTTATTTGATTTTGTCGGCATACAATCGGAGTCGCATGTTATTGAATAATAAAACATTGAAATTAATTCGCGTGTAGCGCGAAAAATCCGAAAATATACGATCGGTTCCGAATGCTTCCGATTAGCCGAGTGATTTGACGCTCGATTACATGACCTGTCAGTCAGGTCCCAGGTCATGTCCATGTGCCGGAGAAAAACAAACGTGTTTTTTCACCCGTCTGCCTGCGTGGTAGATTGCGCTGGTGTTGGTGTTAGATTGCATCCCTCACAAAGTTGATGTTGCGACATTTCAGTAACAAAAACGAGTGAGATGAAAGAGATTTGAGGTAATATTTTCACTTTTTACCGTCTGCGCGATACATTTGGAATTTGCCCGTCAGCGCCTTTGTTCGGACAAAAACACAAAATAGTCTCGTTCCACATTTTACTTCTCATGTGTGCACGCGTGTATGTGAAGATAGTAAATCACTGAGGCGAACAACCAACTAGGACAATGCTGTGAATGCGATCAACTGTTGCGAAGAACGCGCAACGCACCTACTCCACGTGACCTGTTTTCCCGAAGATTTCCGATCTCAATTTGAAATGGTCTATCCGCAATAAGACGCGGTAATACACAATTCATGATACAAATAACATTACGAACGCATTTTGACTATCTTTTGACTAATCATGCTAATTTCTAGAAGAATACACTGGCGATATATTTAAGTTAACACACACCAGTGGCGTACCCAGAGGGGGGCCTGGGGGCCCGGTGGCCCCCTGAAATAACCCCGTCGGTACACACGAGCTCCCGTCGGTACATTTCTGAATTTGACCATGCGATTTTTTTTCGACCGGTTTTGAGGATTAACGTCACTCCTCTCCCCCCCCCCCCAGCCCCGCCCCCCCCCCCCCCCCCCCCACCCCCACCCCCACCTACTTATCAAGATTTCAGCTGCTGGCGGGGGGAAATAGGCAACTTTACGATTTTATTTGGAGTCTGTAAAATAGAAATTGTCGGTACATCATGACTTTTGTCGGTACAACTATGTCGGGGCCCCCCTGTTCCCAAAAGCTGGGTACGCCACTGACACACACCCTAAGCAACTATTACGCAAACCTGTAGTATAAACCTCCTGGTGTAATTGTTCGTTTCCTCAATATTCTGCTTCACCTTTTGGTAATCGTTACCTTCTTGTCCATATTGTTTCTTCAGACAATAGCTCACGAATGGGCTCATTACCGTTGGGGTGTCTTTGATGAATACCCACGACCAGGATCATCCCACTTTTATGCAGCTTATAACGGTCACTATGAAGCAACGAGATGTACAACGGCAATACCCGGTAAGATGCTAGCTAAATTATCTGGGAATGCACTTACTTACACGGGTATCCTTATAACTTCATTGATACCTTGCAGTTTTTCCCATAGTTCATGATGCTAATGACAATATAGCAGACAGTGATTTATCTTGATTGATTATGATAGGCCTATGCCTTATTTCGATATTCGGTTTTCATCAGGCGCCTATTCGGGCTGCGAAACAATTGAAACAGTCATTGAAGTATACAAAGTCATACAAAGTGCCACCAAATATATGTGGTTACATGTGACGTCATGCCGGGCATTTGGTCGGCAGTTGCCACTGTTCTTTGCCCGGCGGTGTGCGCGCGCATCCTGTTTTGTTTAAGACCCGTGCTTTTAAAACTCGCGCCAAAGCATTATAAAGGGCAGTAAAGCATAGTGGACAATGTTGTGGTCATATGCTGTTCCCCCAAGCATGTATCGACAGTCTAGTTCCTTCGACCGTTGCTTTTGTTGATAAACATTGCTGTCACCTCATCTATAGTTTACGAGTTTACGAGATAACTTATTTCGCATACGATAAAGCTATCGAGAAGAGAGAAACAAAATCACACTCTATGCAATGCGTCGTTGAAAAGGGTGGTTAAGTCAAAATGAGAAGACAATTAATACTTTCTGCGCGGCTATTATTTTTACCATTTTAGGCCTACAAAATAGGGTGTTTTTTTAAGAAACCTTTCCCAAATTTCAAAGTAGGCCTATATCTCAAAGATTACTGAACCAATACTAGGCATGTTTGTACTTATTTCAATGCATTTCCCATGGCGATTCTAAATATGGTGACGATATTCAATAATGTTGACTTTTGTGAAATTTTGGAACTGTCGTCTGATGCAGACGACTGTCGTGTGGAAAGTGTTAAGAAATCATTGATGTAGCGAATTCCCTGAGCCAAAAGGACGAGAAAAATATCTATCATCTCACTTCCACAGTATAATATTTCATAGCAAAAGATCATACGTTATACATACTTATAAACGCTTTATGCTGTTTCGACAATACATTTACCGTTTTTAGCTTTATTTTCCTA
The DNA here is from genome assembly GCA_035610835.1 of Ophiura sarsii. Taxonomy (NCBI): domain Eukaryota; kingdom Metazoa; phylum Echinodermata; class Ophiuroidea; order Amphilepidida; family Ophiuridae; genus Ophiura; species Ophiura sarsii. Next base: position 65,825,495 of record CM069456.1, read on the forward strand.
TAAGGTCGTTACGTATCGATTCTTTCTGGTAAAGACGACGATTGTGATCGAAATAAGGGTGAGCCTCCAGAGCATTGTCGCTTCCAAGATGACGAAGTAACGGGTACATATACTGCGTCGCTACTCTACAAACAATTTATGTCAAAGGTGAATAGCTTATCAAGATTTGAAACTAGTAGATGTAGTACAGCTTAATTTATTCGGCCCGTGACCAGTGTCGCACCCCGGCCCCGGGGGTATAAGATCGTGGATGAAACTATCGGGGGAGAAATTAACTGAATTTGGGTTTATCCTTCATGTAATTCTGCACGGAATTAGCCTAGCACGAAATCTGTGTTTAACTGTGTTAATGGATTAATGGATTAGACAGCTTTATTCAGTAATAGAGTCTTAACACCAGTGTAACTCATTAATGAATTACACCAAGAATACACCTTGAATGTGGGAGTAATACCGGTCCGCAAGCGGTGGGATCCAAGCCCGTGTCCACCAGAACGAGTCCGATGCCCTGTGCCACTTCGCCAGGAGGTCCCAAAATCAACTACCCGTCCGGGTCTGCAGAAGGGCGGAAATTTTTTTCGACATTGTTTTTTTGTTGTTGCAAAGGCGGCAAAGTTTTGTATTTTAGGTTTTACTCTTTTTCTTTACATTGAGTTCGGTGAGACAGGTTTTTTCTTCTTCTCAGCAGTGGGTCAACTTTTTTTCTTTTTCCTGGTTGGTGGGCAAAGTGTTTTTCTTCTCCTGGATAGTGGGCAAAGTTTCTTTAATAGAAAACTTCCATGCCCCCCCCCCCCCCCCCCCTGAGTATCTAATGGTGCGCGTCCCTTAACCCCCTGCAATATATTTTTAGGTTTCAGATTTTTGTGACTGGGAATCAAATGACAACGACGTCGATTCAGCAATTCGACATAATCGTGAGGCGCCAAATCAACAAAATATTCACTGCTTTGGAAAGAGTACTCATCAGGTTGGTATTTGTTTTTTCTTTTGCACGGATGGTTCATATGGACACGTGTTTGGTCCTAATGGGACCAGACTCAAGTAAATTGCTCGGGCCAGACTAAAAAAGCCTGATAAGCATTCTGGCTGAAAGAAATAAAAGCAAGAAAACGGTTGTTTTGATATTTAAGCAATATGGTGGTTCTTGATCTTGTAAAGTATTACATTTATCTATTAATTTAACTTTAAAGCAATTCCTTAAAAAGGATAGTTTAAAAAAATAAATTAATGGCTAGCTTATCATCTCCTTAAAAGGGAAAGTTTGAAAAACAAATAAATCAACCGCTTCAACCGCTATTTATAGCACAGTCACAAGTTGTGCTTTTACCAATGTTGTCGTTCCTTATTTCAATATCCTGTTATTTCTGTTAATGTAAATCGCTCACATTCCACAGGTAATACGAGAACACAGTGACTTCAATAATCAACCGAATCAGTTGTTAGACAGAACCGATACGACACCAACATTTAAAACTGTACAACCAACAGTCAACTGTTGGGTACTGGTGCTTGATACATCGAGAAGTATGAGAGGCGAACGTTTACGACAGCTCAGACAGGTAAACTGGTAAATCATAGTTTGAGTGGATTATTATCTGAGACTCAGATATTATTCAATTTTGGGAATGAACGCATTTACAGTGGCGTAGCTAGGCCCCCGACAGAAAATATTCCTTAAAAAAACCTTAAAACGCCCTTTGTGCATGCCCTCGCCCCAAACAGTAGAGTGTGGAAAGGTAATTACTGCTAGTCGGGTAAAACTACTGTCAGTCTGGGGCAGGGCTGTCGCTAGAGGGTGTGTGTGTGGGGGATGTAACCCAAATAGTCAAATAGTGGGCAAATGTGTACATGTAGTCTACAAATTTATATGCAGGGCTAAATAAAGAACATGTTTTTTGATCTCAAGCCCCCCCCCCCCCCCCCCCCCCCCCCCCCCCCCCTCCACACTTACGTGAAATTCACGTGGTGACTGCAATTTCTTGGGAGGGGGAAACCTTTTACGAGAATTTCAGAAATCTTGCCCCCCCCCCCCCATGAAAAAAATCCTAGATACGACACTGCGCGTTTATTAACTTATATGTCCTATCCCCGCCCCTAAATCTAAATTCCGACGCTTTCACCGCTACTGATGGTATCATCATTCTCTCGAGCATATAATCATTCGTGTGAGTCCGGATTCCTTAAATTGATAATGATTATGACAGATCTAATAGAATCTGGCATATAAGCCGTAGGGGACCGTTCATTATTTATGCTGGAGGGTGGATGGGGGCGGTAAACTATAGGAGGGGTCATGTAACTTTCATATGTTGGAATAGGGGGTTATGTAACTTCTTTTTATTCTTAAACAGGGGGTTGTGTAACTTTTTTTAGATGGTGGTGACGGTGATATTAGAGACTATTTTGGAGTGTAAATGCCATTTTATTTTGCGCTTCGCGCACATTTTCTTAAAACCTATCAATTCAAAAACATTTACGAGGCAACTTCCGGACAGCAAATCTTTTCTGTGCCTCGGACGATCTGTTGGGAAAACATCTATATAATCATCAGCGGTCGAGAAATGAGAGCCACGGGGTGTACAAAAACATTTTAATTATCTATGTTACAAAATCCAATTTTGTGATTAAAAAATGTTATTTCTTGCATGCTTTTCACCTCGTTTCAGCTTTGCACCAATGCTCACAAAAGTAGGCTGTTCCCCATTCACTGAATCATTCTTTTTCTGCCCAGGATGTTCTAAGTTGTTCGGGTTATATAAAGACTCACAAAACCACCCAAAATGTATAAATATAACAAATTTCCGGCTCGCTACCAATGCTACGCTCACCATTACTAATTTCACATAATAAAAAGACTATAGGGGCATCATAACATTATTGGTCGTTTAGATAGGGCACAAACATGCAGAATTTGCCAACGTATCCATGAACAAAATTTCAAAAGAAACGGCAGCCCCTTATGTATGTGACAAGTTGATTTTTTTCGGGAAGGGGGGGGGGGGGCGGGTTGTGTAAAAAGCTACTACTGGATCATGTGGGGGTCATGTAATTTTCAGATTCAGCTGTAGGGGGTGGGGTCAAGTAATTTTGTCATACGGGTCTCGAATTTGTCCCACCCCACCCCTCTACTATCAATAATAAACGGTCCCTATTAAACTTTGGGACCTAAGAGGAAATGAAATAAACTGTACATGTAGGCCTACTTCTGTATTTCGTAAACAATCCTTATACAGTCATCAAAAAAAGTAAATATACAGGTAATAAATTGGCTTTTAACTCTAAAAAAATATATCCTACCTAAAAATATTAAATCATAAAGTTTTTGAGAAATTTATCTTCTTTAATATGAGATATGGCACGCTAGGATCGGTTGAATATTGAAGAAGTGAAAATCCAAAATGTAAGGTAAAGTCACAACTTCATTTTCACATTTTACATTTCAACACGGGGGAGAGTATGACGGGTAGCGAGCGTATGTGTGGCGTATAGATCCATCGGAACAATACGGCCGACTATCCAACCTGCGCATGCATCCTCCAATTGCACTACCTGTAATCGATAATGTACCCGTAGCTGGGTCCGCGTGTAGAAAAGAAAAATGTGAAAATGAAAATCGGACTTTACCTTACATTTTGGAGTGTCAATTCTTCAATAATCACCCGATCCTAGCGTGCAATATCTCATATTGACAATTAAAGAAGATGAATTTCTCAAGAACATTATAATTTAATATTTTTAGGTAGGGTATATATTTTTAGAGTTAGAAGCCCATTTATTACCTGTATAGTTACTTTTTTGATGACTGTATTGTCCTGTTTTATCTAGGCTGCGAGTAACTTCATAAATACAGCGGTGCAGATAGGTGAACACCTTATCATTATTTCTTTTAATGGTACCGTAACTTTAAACGCACCATTAACAAAGATCGAGGATGCTGGAAGTAGGCAGACTTTGATTAAAACCTTACCCATTCAAGCTGGTGGAACAACCAACATTGGCCAAGGTAGGTTTGACCTAACACACCTAGCACAAAAAGTCCCTGACCAGGCGCTTTGATGTTGGCTAATCCAGTGGCGTAGCCAGGTTTTTCATATTGGGGAGTGGGGGCGAAAAATGAAAGTACATTTAAAAAAATAGCCGCCCAGTCTGAATTTTGAGAGCGGGGTAGGACATGCGCGCAAAAAAACAGGTATTCAAAAACCGGCAGTGCAAATCTCAACCGACAGTGTCGAGTTTCAACCGACATGACTCTAATATTAGGGGGGCGACCACCTCGCCCTCTGGCTCTGGCTTGGCTAGGCTACGCCACTGGGCTAATCCAAAATCAATAATCGATACGAAAAATCTGATAAGATTTCATGAACAAATTCCTTCTCCGTAGTTTGATACCTCATTCATAAAAATCGAGTGGATATTGTTGATTGATGTATAATGTGATTGTTTAATCAACCACAACCACCAACACAATTCTTGCCTTAAAATGGGTTTCAATGGGATACCCTTGCTTAGTGTGTGATTACGCAATGAAAATGTGTGTGTATCGACTCCCTGTCGATGTCTGTTACCCATTCATCCCAATACCTGACTGGTTGAAATAGCACACAGTGGACAATGCATCTGTGATGCAAATCAATTATAATTAGGAAACCAATTCTAGTGCAACTTTGTTGTCCTTACTTGTGGTTATTGAAATCATCATAACTTCAAAAGTATCAATTCGATCTTTATTTTTATTTTTTATCTTTTATTGATTATTACTCTCATAATTTTCACATTTCACATAGTTTCATCATATTTACATTGCATTATCGATACATGTATAACACATTTTCATATGCTTTTCAGCATGTTTACATTGCATATCATATACATGTTTAGCACATTTTCATATACTTTTCAGCATTTTTATATGCTTTTCGGCATGTTTACATAATTTTCATATCAAATACATTCATATGCTTTTCATCATGTTTACACATTTTCATATGCTTTTCAGCATGTTTACATTTCATATCATGTATAGCACATTTTCATATACATTTTCAGCATACATAGTTTCATCATGTTTACATTGCATACATGTATAACACATTTTCATATGCTTTTCCGCATGTTTACATTGCATATCATATACAAGTTTAGCACATTTTGTGGTCTTAGGTGCATGACCAGTACTTCCAGTACTATTTTATAAATCTCTGATTTGCAGCTCAAACAATAATAAGCTGATTCCCGTAACGGAACTTGCTGATAACTAATTTACCAACACTTATTTTTTTTTTTATAGAATTGTTTGTGTCTTCATCTTCTAAATTATAACCAAATAATACATCTGTAACTGATACTTTAATTAAACCATTGTGTTGTTGCGATAAAATATTGTTGACTTCAGTCCATACACACTTATTTTTCTTACAATAATAAAAGAAATGTTCAATATAATCTATTTCATTACACACGTCACATATAGTATCACGCTCTTTACCTATTTTGTGGAGAAATATCTTCGTCGGGTAAATGTTACTAATTATTTTCCAGTTTAATGTCATGAGTCGTGGTTCCTTAATTTGCTTAATATGTTTGCCCCAAATTACGCTCCACTCAAAATTGTTATACTCGAAAAAAAATTCCCAAAACAATTCGCAAATTGGTTTTGTATTTATTTTATCTATCATTGCATTTCGATATATTTTTGTTGTACAAAGTTCTAATGAAGTGTTACCATTATTATACTTGAACGTTATACCATCCGATCTAGTACCTGTTCTTTCATTCTTCCACAAAGTAGGTAGGCCTATTGCTTGTTTTACAGCTATGTATTGTATACAAGCATTTGCTGGATGAACAAATCTGTCCTTTATTTCATCAAATGTGTAAATTTCCCCATCGTCTTTGAATAAGTCTGACACATAAACCAAACCTATTTTTATCCATCCCTTAAAGTACAATGTATTACCTTTGCTCGTAATAACAATCATTATTCCATATTACTTGATTATCCCAGTTTTCTATTTCGTTTATAGTTTCAGTATTTTTGGTTTTAAACCAAACTTTGATCAGGTTGTGGTAAAATGATGGTATTTCTTTGAAAATACCTTTTGCGGATTTATTCATAGTTTCAAAAGTACAATTGCATTTGAAGATATTTAGGTCTAAAAATGTATTTTTCAATAAAGAAATAGGAATATTTTTCCACATGCTGATTTCTGAATCTGCGAGCTTTTTGATCCATGTCAACTTAAGCGAATCCAAAAAATGTGATAAGTTGAGCATTTTCAGCCCACCTTTTTCATATTCATTTATTAATGTTGTACGTTTAACTTTTTCTGATCCACCCCACACAAATTTAAAAAACATCCTATTTAAACGATTTACAAATTCAGAGGGTAAGTCAATTATTGAACCGATAAATGATAGCTTTGATGCTAACAGGCTTTTTACTATCAGTACCTTTCTGACTATTGTAAGGTTTCTCATGGTCCAAGCTCTGATAGATCTTTATGACTGAGGTATCAAACTAGCTACGGAGAAGAAATTTGCCCATTTAATGTATCTCTCAGATTTTTGGTACCGATTATTGAGTTTGGATTAGCCAACATCAAAGCACCTGGTCAGGGACTTTTTGTGCTAGGTGTATATACAATTTTATAAAAACCCGGACCCTATAATACTACAATTGTTAATTAGGACTTGATCCATGCTTCACAGGGTTGTGATCGCGTGGTTTACATTCAATTTCCATACCGTGTATAAGTGCAAAAGTATGTCAAAGCATAGATAAATATAGTCAAAAATGCAGCGCATATTAGAACATAACCTGCTTTATTTTAACAAGATCACTTTCGCATTGTTAAGTAACTGTTTAAAGTGACAGCCAATGTGAACCTAGCGTGTTAGGCATATATATAGGAAATATATTTGTAATAAAAAATAATAAATATTGAAATATATATGGTCACGCGTTATGAGCTCGCCTCCCAATAGGGTGGTGCTGTTATACTTTTTAGTTTCATGCTGTCATATTCCTTCAATATTTTTAAAACTACAAAAACTATCTCAACAGATTTGGTATCACTTTAAAGCCCTTATAACAAGCAATCTGCCTGCAAAATGGCATTGGTATAGCTAATACAGAAAAGGAGATACAGCTGTTTGAAGTTTGGAGACCAGGGGGTAGTGCCGAGGCTGGTGCCGGAAGGGGTGCCGCCTGTACAAACTCAATGGGGATAATCCCATGCTTTGTTCTTTTTACAATAATTAGTCATCCCCTGATGTTACGAACACCATTCTGGTCCCATTTTAAAGGATATTTAGTAGTCTTTAAGTATGTGGTTCAACAGACTTGTCAACTAAACTAATTTATTATGAATAAGACCATGATCATCAGCTTTATTCCTATTCGCTACACAGTCAACATAAATAATCAGCCTCAATTTACAGGATCTATTAAAATGACTAATAACAGAAAAAGGGTTCAACCTATGATAGCAAAAGTATACATTTTGGAAAACTTGTAACTAGAAGAATTCAGAAATGTAGTTTAGATCAGGAAAGGGTACATCCTAAAAAAATATTTCTGAAAATTCTAAAAATATATAAAATAAAAATTGGAGATATTCACTTGCCGGTATAATTACCTTACCGACGTAGTAACCTTTGACAATTATATATCATCTGATGGGTAATTTCATGAGGAATTCAAATATGTTAGGTAAATAATGATAGGCCTAGGGGTAGGTATAACAAATATATGGATTTCAAAATAAAAAAATTAAAATCTGATATTTTTCCGAACATTGTGATCATACCATTTTAGTCCTTGGTCGTTATTTCAATGGCATATTTGGTTTTCTCATGCAATTTCCCTTCAGAAAATGAATACTTTTACTACCTCAGGGGTATACAAGCAAATATAAATGTGTAAAGTTAAAATCATGTCGCGAAAGCCAAAATCCGTGTGTAACACGAAAGGAAGCGAGCTAAAAACACGTGACCATAAAATGTATGCCTCGATATATATAGCTTAAAGGGGTGTGTTCATCTTAAGTGTTTGTCCTGGACAAAAATCACATGACTCGTTTCGCTCCCAAGACCTCGCGTGCCCGGCAAAAACCCATGATGCAATACTAAGTCGTAAAAGATGTGCACATAAATGGACAAAATGCTGTACGAAATATAATATATATAGAATTGTTTAAAAAAGTAGTGTTATTCGTTACATTTAAATCAGAATTACATTCTTTAACAGTAAATAAACAACTTTTGAGCGAGAACACTGTCTTAAAACTGCAAAGATTAAGAAATATAAAGCATTTTAAACATCTAATTGAGAGAAGAGTGGTATGTTGAACGATATTACTTTTGTTTGTTATTACGTTCACATAGCGCATAGTTGGCTCAGCGGTAGAGCATTGGACTAGTAGACCGGAGGTCGTGAGTTCGAATCCTATCACGGCTTGACATTTTCTTTTAATCGTTTATATTATATACATTTTTTTTTTATTAGTTTCGATATTGTTTATCATTTTGTATAATTATTCATTATTGTTCCATTATAGTTTTTTTTGGAATGTGGAATTATTTACGATTTCATTTTAATTTTCCACTGACTGTTTTGTGTGCATGGCATCAGGAAAGGTGACATGTACCGCGGTATACACTTATCAAACTGCGTGATACATTTCACGGACATAAATTATGCTAATAAGCTAATTCGTGAAGGGCGCCGCTCATTAAATGACGTCACTCACATCATCGATATTTTCGGAACGCCAAATTTGTAGGTTTGAAATTCTGGGTCGAGTAAAATGATGTGCTTATTTGTTGTCTGTGAGCTTTTGTGAATTTTTTCCCGAATTGAAGTAATTTTTTTATTGAAAATAGACAGTTCAAATTAAACGTTGGTTCCAAGTTCAACAGACAGCACATGTATTTAAGTACACAGCAACAACAATATTCAGGCAACATTTGAGAAAAAACGATGCCCGGCTGTGCAAGGGAGTGTACGGGGAAGTGTACGGGTGGACATGACAAACCAAAACAGCCTAGTAAATAACCGCCTCCGTGGCGCAATTGGTTAGCGCGTTCGGCTGTTAACCGAAAGGTTGGTTGTTCGAGTCCACCCGGGGGCGTTGTTTTCTTTTTGCATTTAATGCAGATCGACAAATCACAGTAAAAATCTAATATTGACAAAATCACAGACCACTTACACAAAAATCGAATCTGCGCATGCTCCTCCCGTGATCGAAATCCAACACACAAGCAATGGGCGAGTTTTAATAAGTGGTATACCACCGCACTGTCCTACTCCTATGCAACAGGCCAATACAATAGAAACTCGTTGTGTGTTATTATCGATTGAGCTAAACTTGTAAAGTAAAATGCCAGCCGTTATGTAACACAAATCAATTTGCCTGTATTATTATTATTGAAATAATGTTAATACACCTCCATTTGTAGTTTCTGAGTAATATTTTTAAAACTAGCTAGGACGGTTCACGGATTTCGCGGCTCGAAATGGATGTTTGAATTTGATCTCAATATAATATAATCCAAGCTGCTATATAATAAGGCAAAAGCTATACAGATGACCGTGCAGCTATTTCGTGAAAAGCTATACAGCCGATGATCCGGCAGCAACCCTTACCCTAATCATAACCCTAACCATATAACTCTAACTCTTACCCTAACCCTAAGGCCAACAAAAATAAACTGTTTGTTTGTCCATTGAGGGTCCTCAAAAGGTAGGGTCGGTAGGTCGGATTTTTTTTTTAAATCTTGGGGTTTTTTATACGGATATTGTATTTGGAAATTTAAATTCGGCATGGATACTGTGAATTAAAGTCCAGTCACAAAACACATCACTTTGACAGTATATAACTCTTGTTCATGAGTTTGCGACATTGCTGCTTTACTCTCGGCCACCTTTACACTGCTGATTTCGATCTCCAATATTGTCGAATTGGTTGCAACGCTGCAAACTCGGTCAAATCTAATTTTTGTACCAAGTTTGCAACGCGCAAATACCGAGGAGGTCGCCGCCATTGTTACAGAAAGCGAAAGAACGTTGTGTTGAAGTTTTGTTAGAAATATATACGTGAGAGTATTACTAAACCTATTTTTCCCGTACTAACTACCCCAACTTTGTATACTATGTTGAAATTAATATTCATGCCGTTGAGCAACATTTTGGGAACAAATATTAACCGTAAAAAGATTTTTTCATAATTATTTTCTTGCAGTATAAAAAATGACATCACTTGCACGTGCGAACAATTTTCATTTAGTCATTTTAATAGTCCCCTCGGGTGCCAAGTTCACGCAATAAACATCATGTTACACGGGATTGCGCATTGGGAGACGGTGTTATAAAGACCAGATTGAATATGTCATACGAAATCAGGAATAAAACGGTCTGTTTGGCCGTTCAAATTGCTAAAAAAGTTGTTTTAAAAAAATAATCGAAAATTAAAAAGAATACGGTCGGCACCATGGTACACGGTCAGTCGAACGTGGACAAACAAACAAACAATTTATTTTTTCTTGGCCTAACCCTACCTTACCCTAACCCTAACTAGCCATAAGGCTAACCCTAACCCTATCCCGAACACTAACCCTTACCCTAACCCTAACTATTGCTTTCCAGGTCTTGACCTGTATACGCTCAAGTTGCGCTTTGACAATTAGAGTAATAAATTCAGTGGTCCGTCACGATCCACTCCCGACAACATAACCTAACCTAAATGTGTGTACAGACACAGACCGGGATGATCCCCTACTCTTTACGAAGGAGTCTGTGACCTTTTAACGTGCTCGGGGATAGCTCTTCCGATACACGGGACCAACATTTCTACGTATCTTCCGAAACACGATGCGCCATATGCCTACTTCAGTCTGCACGGTCTGAAGGAGGTATGGGGACGAGGCTGTGTTGGTGTATCGAATTGAACTCACGCTTAAACGATCCACCAACAGAACTACGGTGCGCAGCAGTGTTACGACGCTCTAACCGACTGCGCCACCTCGCCCCTTACCATGCTTACCCTAACCATAGGTTGTACAGTCTGGTACCATAGGTTGTATAGTCTGGTGAATCAATTGGCTACCCGATGATAGGTTGTATAGTCACTTCCATATAATAAACAGTGGTAGATTTGTCAGGCAATTGAAGCAACGGTGTGTAGTTAGTCCACTGTTAAGTTGCGATTTTGTCTCAAAACAGAATGAACATATAAAATGGCGATACATTCTTAGTTTTACTCAAACCCTGGTATTTGAACTTTGGGCATCGATGGGTATATATCATTTTGTGACAGCCTATGTATGAATAAATGCACCAAATTGGAAACAGACAATTTTGCGCATTTGACTTGACTTAATGTTCTCTGAACACTTTGGAATACGTTTCATTTATTTAATGTTAGCATAACACTGAAGTTTTGACAATTTCTTTTGCAAAAACCACATGAATGGAATCTGAAGAATGAGCACGTGTTTACCATGTTTGAAAGTTGATCAATGTGTATTATTTTGAGTTATACAATCAAACCTTTTAGGGGAGACGTCAAAACTCGACCGCCCGTTGACCGCCGGTTACGTACGGTTCCGCCCGGTTCTTTCAGGTCAAATGTTTTACTGGTATATGAATATTCACGCATGCAACACTGAACAACTGCCGGTTGACTTAATGCTGTAACCGAACCAATTTACACTATCAATCTGTTACTTTGCGGTCATAATAGCTCTCTCTATAATCGTTCTATAAAAATAACCATTCATAGACTTTCGGTATTGATTTTAAAAAGTTAATTGAGCTATAAACAGATTGAAAAAGCCAACCCCAGCGAAAATCAATAGCTGCATTGTACTGGTTGTCAACTGAGACTTTTATTGCTCACGCGTGTGACGAGGCACTTTCAACCGGTCGTGTTCACCAGAGTGTAACTATTTGACCTCATTATGTGTGTATATTATAACAGACGACACGTTTTGTGAGAACCGGGCGGAACCGGCCGTAACCGGCGGTCAACGGGCGGTCGAGTTTTGACGTGATCCCTTATAGCTCATGGGGCCTCAGAATTGGTTAAAAACTTAATTTACAACTTATTGAGCCACTTTTTGGCACACCCGCTACGACGGTCGCCTCTATCATGTCTATTATGTTGAGTTTAGACATAAAACTACTCGGCATACCCACTGATTAATCCTCAATCCTGGAAAAAATTGGAAGCAGATTTTCTTGCAGATTTACTTTTCTGATCATAAAGCATAAATATATTCCAAGGTACAGAGTGATACGATTACTAATAACCTCAAAATCATAGTTTTATAGTGAATTTAGAGTAAACTTTTTAAAAAAAATAGATTGTACCGCTCGGTACAATCCATTTTCAAATCATGATTTTGAAGTAATTAGGAATCGTATCGATCTGTAACTTAGAAGATCTTTATGATTTATGATCAAAAATGAAAATCTGCAAGAAAATATGCTTTCATAGTAAAATAGTACAAATTAATGATAGAGGGCGCTACTTGGAAAAGATCACATGATATGCCTTTAAGTTTCACAGTATTTCACAATACAAATAAAATATCTGTTTCACCTGTGGTATGATGTGGTCAAGACGAGAGACAGATTTTGGACAGCGAAAACGAATAATTACCCTCAAAATGTATACAGTCATGTTTTTGCTGTTTTTCTCTGTATTGTATCGATAGATGTAAGACTAACACTAAGAGCACGATTTCAACACAGAAAATGGAATTATTGTTGGATTGCAAGAGTTAAAGGTTTTGTACTTGCAGATAGCATAATATGAACTCCAATGTATTACTATGCTTTTAGCATACTGGAATATTTCTAATCGGTCACATTCGTTGTAAAATGTATGCCACAGTGATGCATGCTTATTATGTTAATTTTTTAGAATGATTGTCACTTTATATTATGAGTTTCTTTGTGTGCAACCTTCAGAATAGCCAATCAGATAGTCAACCGTATAGAAAATCAATTCGTGAAGAGACTTGAATCCCCTTCAGTTAGTCCTGTAATTGAAATATCTCAGTTCAAAAACAAACTACTTTTGCAGTATTTCTTATAGGGGAGGGTAAAGCTTAATGGTTGTCTTGATCTGGATCTGGATAATCAAAATGCAATTTATTATCAAATTTGCCATTTCTATTGTTTGCAGTCTGTCAAAGAGATATCTGAAATTTAGACAGGTTATATTTGACCTTATTTCACACTAAATGGAAATTTGGTTTTCACTGAATACCCAGTACTGATATCAATGTACCATGCACTTGTAGCTGAGATTCAAAGCTAATTGCGGAATATTTCGTAACACTTTCCACGCGGCTATTGGTTTTACCATATAAAAACAGATGTTCAGAAATCTTTCCCAATCTATCTCAAGGATTACTGAACCAATACGAGGCATGTTTATACTTATTTCAATGCATTTCACATGGTGATTCCAAGTATGGTTATGAAATTTAACAATTTTAAAACTGGCTTATATAATAGAAAAGGTAGTTGGCAAATAAGGAACAATAGCGTAACCTACAATCTGTCCTGATCTTTTTGTACCATTGAAATTGACAAAAGAGAACTGTAAGCAATCTCGGAAAAAAAGTTTTACCTTTACTTTTGACATGTTTGACATTGCTGAAAACGGACGTCATGAAAATAATGTTCACTATTGCAAACTATATGTAGCGGGATATACATGTACATTGTATCAAACACCATTGTAAATTATTAGGTGATGTATGTATTAGACCAATAATATGGACAACATCTAATTCATTTGTTCTTGTGGGAAATTAACACAAACGAATAGGCCTATCCTCGCATATAATTTTATTTGTTCAAAATGTGTATCTGTTTTCTCATTTTAAGAAACCATCAAATTGTGAATAAAAGGTTCTAAAAGGTCATCGACCCGGGCAGTGACTTGTATCTGTTTTATTTACAGTCAAGGTTTAAATAAAATAAAATTCCGAAAAACTCGTATCATTTTTATTTTAGATATATATACCGAAATAACCATAATTAGCACTATATCTGTAGTTGCATTCAATTAGAGTATAGTCGATTTGACACTCAAGTCAAGTCTAACATTTTTTATTTATTTTATGCTCACGTGATCTAAAAGAAATTAAGCTTGGTTGCAAAAATTGCCAATTTGGGCAACTCTGATAATTTTTACGAATTCAAAACAGTTGCCATTAAAACGATTTTGCGAATTATGTTTAGGTCCGTACTCCGTACGACTACATGTTGGTTACCCTGGTTCTTGCACTATGTGACGTGAACAGACATGTATTCATCTGGCATTGCATGGTCAGAGCGTAGGTTCTAGCTTGCACAGCATTTAGGATACTTACGCCAGCGTGTTATAATTACACTCTCGCAGCAATGAACATGATGAGTTCAGCACGGTATCAAATCCACGCCAAAATGCTGTCGCCCATATCAGGCCGTGAAAGCCGTGAACTGCGTAATGTAGTTTTGAAGATACAACTCTGTTTTCTGAATTTTGGAGCAAATTACAAATATCGGTGGTGTAGGAAATAGGAAAATCGATTCAAGGACATAAGCCGACTGGCTTCTTATTTACATAACAATTGGTCTTTGCAGATCATGTTCATAGACTAGCTTGGGGCCATTCAATGTAGGCCTACGGAGTAGTAAACACAATTGTATTTACAGGACATTCTTTATCGCAGTGAAATTGCAAAAGAAAAAAAGTATCATTCAACATTCAATAAATATAGCGAACGATAAGCAATCCTGTCAATTTCTAAAAACAACCAGTGTAATAACATCCGCAGGATTCGAACCACTGACCTCATGATTGTGAAGCCGGCGCTTTGACGTTTGAGCTAATGAAGGCTATACATAAACGTTCGGAAGAAAAAAATTACATAGAGTTCAAAATACAAATATCTCTTAATTCGGAGGCTAAAATGCTTTAAATTTCGATTGTTGTGCATTTTTAACATGGGTTATCGCCCAAAAGTTGATTATATGCTGAAGGAGATTGTAATTCTGATTTCATTATAATGCATAACACTATTTTTGGAAACGATTCTAGACACCTATTTCGTTCGTAAATACAGCCAGTAGGGAGGTCACGCTGCATGTCATATTTTGTTATACGCAAGAAAACAATGGAGTCTCAGTGACTGAAATATTTGCTAGAAATAGCTTCGGAAAATGGTCTATTTGGGCATCTCAAAAACTGAGAGACGTGTTAAAAATCATGTAGAATTTTAGAGGAGGGTCAATAACATCTGCAGAACGGTAAAATGTATAGTATTAAACAAGTTTGGTGACCAAATTTATGTCGTAAAATGTTGGAAAATTCACGTTTTGAAAATCTGTGGTCTCCGAAATTACAGGAATCCTAACTCATTCTAAACCTCACCAAATCATGCAATGAACCCTCGTCTACAAAAAAGTCCATGTACGTATTGCTCTATCTGCTTGGAGATAGCGAAGACTACGGAAACCTCATAGCTTTATACCACGGAATGAAATCTGTCATAGACATTACATGGCGAAAATCGTACAGATTTGCACTGCAGACCTCTGTGTAGGGAGTGTTGACAATAGCATGACAATAGCAAGGTCGTTTGACAATTGTGTTTGTGCATGTTTGTGACGACTGACCCCGTTTAACAATCTTCATAGCTTTCGTATAGGGCTTGGGTGACCTAACTATTGACTGAATAAATTTCACCATTACGTTTGGTCGATTAAAATTCGCGGCAAATCTATTGCACCATGGGTATTATTACATGGAAAATACGGAGACTCAGATACATTGGGAGTCATGTGACTTTTGTCCATGACAAACACTTGAGATGTACACGCCCCTTTTTAAGTAATACCATTACAAAACGCACAATCACTATTACACTTCACAGATATCATGCCTGGTCGGGCACAGGGGGGGGGCGGGGGGTGTAAAAAGCTACTCGGGTAGCATGGTCATGTAATTTTCAGATTCAGCTGTAGGGGGTGGGGTCAAGTAATTTTGTCATACGGGTCTCGAATTTGTCCCACCCCACCCCTCTACTATCAATAATAAACGGTCCCTATTAAACTTTGGGACCTAAGAGGAAATGAAATATGTACATGTAGGCCTACTTCTGTATTTCGTAAACAATCCTTGTACATGTATTGTCCTGTTTTATCTAGGCTGCGAGTAACTTCATAACTACAGCGGTGCAGATAGGTGAACACCTTAGCATTATTTCTTTTAATCCTTGAGTCCTTGGTCGTAATTTCAATGGGGTATTTGGTTTTCTCATGCAATTTCCCTTCAGAAAATGTATACTTTTACTACCTCAGGGGGGTATACAAGCAAATATAAATGTGCAAAGTTAAAATCATTTCGCGAAAGCCAAAATCCGTGTGTAACACGAAAGGAAGCGAGCTAAAAACACGTGACCATAAAATGTATGCCTCAATAGTATGCCTCAATAGCTTCAGTAATACCATTATTACAAAACGCACAATCACTATTACACTTCACAGGTATACAGACTGGTCGCGCCCAGCTATTCAATAGCGGTATCTCTGCCGGCAGAATGTTGGTTATTACGGACGGAGAAGAAACAGTGTCACCTTTTATTAAAGATATAATTCATTTGGTAAGAACATTTGTGGCTTAAAGGTTTAATTGGGGGTGGGGGTTGGGGGGTTAGTTTGTGTCTTCTCTTCTGGCAAGACATTTCTTTTATCTTTTAAGTTTATTAATCACCATTCCTCCATTAGTTACAAATTCTTCATGATTACAAAATCGTCACTCTTTTTTTATCACATACATCAGTTCCTATTTCAAACCTATTACATATTCTTATTATTACTTGTATCTTCTATATGTAGCTTCAAAATATGATATTATTTCCAAGTCGCACATCTAATTGCTACGCACAATCAATGTGAATTAATTAATTTTCTGAATCTCAATTCTGATTTGAAAAGAAATAAAAGATTGGGATGATTCCCATATTTAAATTTACTTATTGACAATTTCGCTATCATTTTTATGCTAGTTATAAAATCTCTCTGTATTTTGTCTTTACCTTGCTGAAACCCAAAAAGAACATCAAAATGTGTTATTACACGTTTTGATACTTTTAAAGATATAATGGCATTTGCTTCTAACCATATTGGTTGTATCTTACAGAAAAAGAAGACGTGTTCTATATAATCCTTTTCATTACATCACATAGGCCTACATCATTATTTTCAATTTTCATTTTATGCAGAAGGATTTTAGTGGGGTAGATATTACTAGCGATTTTCCAATTAAGTGATATCAGTCTGCCCTCTCTTATTGTAGATGGCATATTATTCCATATTTTATTCCCATGAAAAGAGAAGTTTGGATATTTTCTCTGCCAGAAATGTTGGTATCGCAGACACTTTTCATCAGTTCTTTTTTTAAAGTTTTTACTGTCGTCTCTATCCGTACATCTTAAATAAATACACTGATCTTCTGTATGAGGATGTTTGACACATTTCCAATATTTATGAATTGCATTGATAAGAGCTAAATAGTCCATTAATAGGCCGCCGTTGTGTGACTTAAAGTTAGCATTTTGCTAGAGAGGTGTGGTCCATGTCATCAGGGGGATATGTCTTGAGTTACCCAAGAAACGACAAAAAATAACCATTGCCGGTTTCCTATAATTAGTCCTAAATTGCATTAAGAAAGATGTGCAAAATTCTCTGACAGAAAAAATATTATGTTCATTACATATCTTCTTTTATGACCAAAAAATAAAGTTTCGCTCGTCATAGATTCTGCTAGAATCATGCTTATACTAGGCCATTATCAATTGTTATTATTTACTCATGTATTTCGGCTGCTAGAGGCTTTCAATAAAAGACTTTGTATACATAATAGCTCGTTCGTCTGGTATCCATTTTAGCACAGTCCCTGTAGCCTAGTGGAGTAACCAATCGCCGCGATAGCGAGAGGGACCGGGTTCGAGGCTGTGTATTTTTAAGGTCTTTGTTAATTTAATTCTCGCCAGTTTGTCCGAGTCTATATATTATTTATTCATTTCAATTACTCGGCTGGTATCATTTGCTTGATCCTCGCGTTTATTTAATTAAGTTTCGCTCGTCATAGATTCTGCTCATGCTTATAGGCCATCATCAATTGTTATTATTTACTCATGTATTTCGGCTGCTAGAGGCTTTCAATAAAAGACTTTGTATACATAATAGCTCGTTCGTCTGGTATCCATGTAAGCACAGTCCCTGTAGCCTAGTGGAGTAACCAATCGCCGCGTTAGCGAGAGGGACCGGGTTCGAGGCTGTGTATTTTTAAGGTCTTTGTTAATTTAATTCTCGCCAGTTTGTCCGAGTCTATATATTATTTATCAAAAAATAAAGTTTTAAATAGGAAACATTTTTGACACGCCCTTTCAATGTCATTAACAACAACAAAATTATGTTCGACACTTCTTAGTTGACAGATATAACTGTAGATACGATTGCAATTGGATCAGAAGGCACTCCTAATTTGGAATTGCTTGCGAGGGAGACGGGAGGACAGTCGTTTTATCATACTGACTCGTCGACTACGCTTACGGAAGCGTTCAAAGAATTCTCTGAAAGAAACAGAGGTATGATAATTAACATAATCAAAACTGTAACTTCTTGTAATAGAACATGTTACAAACTTATGGTACAAATAAGTTGTCGAAGAAATCAAATGATATTTTAAAATGTGAGCTATTTCTTGAACTGATTGGCACAGTTTGACACCCGATTGAATTGATCAACAGCTAGCGATCACAATTCAAGTGTATCAATGATGCATAACCCCACCATTACCCCACCACTGTATTTCAAGTATGTGTCTCAAGCCAATGAATCTTGCGAATAAAAGTGATATGCACGGTCCAATCTTAATTTACATATTTTAGACACAACAGTTTACCCATGGAGTTGATATATCACACGTTTTACTAACTGTTCGTTATACTTATCTGATTTGTCTTTCTATCACTAATTAATCGTTGTCTTGACAGGTGCTTCGGCCTCTCTAATAACAGTGTTTACCAAATATCTAGTATTGGCCCCCAACCAAATGGATTCCTCAGTGATAATCATAGACTCCAGCATAGGTCAGGACACTCAATTTCTCTTCGACTACAGTCAAGGAGAGACCAGTGTTGACGGGGTTCTTACTAGACCTAATGGCACTCAAATAACCAAAAGTAACACGTTGGAGTACTTCGAAGATTCAAGTTTCAGTCTTACGCGAATAAATCTTGACGGTACTGCCAGGGTATGCTGATTATTTACATCACTATATTTACAATTCTAAACTTAGTTAAATCTGCTAACTACAGACATTCGGAAAATCATTATTGACTCACAAGTAAAGCAGATATGAATTCATTCAATAACTTTGGACACTAATGTATCAGCCTTATTCATCAATTAAATCGAGTGACAGATCTGACCGGTTGTGAATCGTAGTTTTGATACGACTAAATAATATCATTGTTTTATCTTTCAGAGTACCGGCGTATGGCAACTCATGCTAACAAACACCAGTCCAGATGACCAAAATGTGACCATCATTGTCCAATCACGTGCTAGTAAGGATAACAACGGGAACACAGTTGATCCAATTCAAGCCAGCGCAACATGGGCAAAAGAAAGTGTAGATATAATGGATAATACAGTGGACACTAACAATCAGACGATTTTCGTTACAGTATCCAAAGGTATATATCTATCATGTCCATGAATTTTATTATTCATCCGATTTGAAAATAAGTTATCCTGCATGCACTTACTTGAAATTTGTGCAGAATTTACGCGAGGAAGAGGAAAACAATCGGAACAAAAGAACGGGCAAAACAAGCGAAATATCATTTTTCTCCATTCAATTATTATACCCTCACACAGAGAACACTATGTAAAAAAGTATGCCTGAAGATCGCGTAAGCGAGAAACCCAAGGTAGCAAACTGCCAAATAAAAAGTGTTTTATTTTGATAATAAGCTCTACTTAACTAAGTATTGAGCACTATCTGGCTATTATTGATATTCACGTTTTAAATATAGAACTCCATAATTATTATGTAAGAGTTTACATAAAACATGTAATATATACCCAAGCTTGTGTAAATTCCTATGCAAAGCTTAACACAACTGTTTACATAGTATTATGGAGTTCTATTTTTACACAGATTGTGTATTTTTTACATAATTTGTGTAATCTTTTTACATAGTGTTTTCTGTGTCTGAACATCGATGTAATATAATGTGTCAAATGTCGTTAAGAGCCATGCCTTTCTATACACCTATTTTTTCAGAAAAACGTCAACTACGTCATTTAACGCAGTCATTACCCTTTTCGACGTTTTCATTTGTTCATGGGTGCGTAGCCGTCATCTGCAAACAGTCAAAGCAATTCTCTGTACCCAACAAAGCCTGAGATACTTTGCCATATGGCACGTACAATGACATGACATCCCGAACCTTCCAAGTGAACTAGATTTAGATTGCACACCCCAAATTGGATGGTCAAACTCTGAAGGTTAACGTCGCGGGCGGTGGTCACTTATGAATTAGTTGTCTCTTTTTCTTCTCAGGGTACATTCCAATTCTGTATGCAACCGTTACTGCAACTGTTACAGTTCCCGAAGGGCAGTCCCTATCGTTTGATGTCTACGACAATGGTCTTGGTGCAGACATTCAAGAGAATGATGGCATTTACTCGGCATTTCTGACGGAATTCCAAGGAGAAGGACGTTACGGCTTGAGTGTAAGTACATTTTAGCTACAACATTACATATCATAAATTCGCTTTCTCGGGATGGGGTACATTTTAACAAGGATTCCACAAGAATTGCGATGGTAGTTTATTTGTTGTTCATTCGAAAACCTTTGAGTGATTAAGATGTTGGAAGTTAAAATAAAATATGCTTAAAATTGTAAATTGTTCGAAACAGTTTTGAAGTAAAGGTAGTCCAAAATTGCATACATCTCTTAACAAGTAGAAAAGTGTATACAAGTATGCCATCGGAGGACTTTATTAAAGTCGAGCTCTTTATTGTTTACGTACTCACAGGTAATGATCGAAAACAGAGACAATAAGGTGATTATTTCTCCCGGATCAGTATTAGGACAAGGATCTATCATTAATCCCGATGATGAGATGACATGGGGTGATAGGCCAGCCGGCCCATTCCAAAGAGTTGTAAATGGCGGTAGTTTTACGTGCAGCGGAATGCTTTGTACAGGTATGTATAACATGAATAAGGAATTGCCATTTGTAGAATCTTAAGTATAGCGAAAGACCTTTTTGGGAAACTAGTAAAGAACCTTTTAAGGTTCTTGAAAAAAGTTTCTTTAGCCAAAAAAATAATTATGTAAAACCAAAAAAGATTAGTGTTGTTAACACTGTTTTTCACTCTTCTACACTTTGTGATGAGCCCATGAAGAAAGTTCCTAGGCCTACCTCATTTTTGACGGTTCTTTATAGAACCATTTAAGGTTCTTTATAGAACCTTAAGAGCTCTTAGGGTTCTACATACAGGACAGAAAAAGGTTCTAAGTGGAACCCTTTTTTCTTAGAGTGTATAAACTATAATTCTATCTAGTCTGTATACTCTTCTGATATTGATTTACTTTTGTCTTTGCAATAATCAGGTATTACAGATGTTTTTCCACCGGCTCGAATTCTGGACTTGAAGGCCAGTGTTTTGGATTTAACTAAAGCAGAAGCCACTCTTACGTACACATCAGTTGGTGACAATCTTATGACTGGAACAGGTAGGTCGTTACAAATTGAGGGAGGTTTATATTGGAATTTACTTACAATTCGCATTAAGAAATCACTAAGTATAACCTTTAAGAGGACTCAGTGATGACTTTTCGGTTCTTCTGGTGTAGCATTCCCTGGCATTCCTGTCTTTAGAATTTCCTTCAATCCTTAATCTTACTGTTTTTAGTACACTCTAAAAATAATTTACCCAACGTTGGTTAAAGATGGCACAATATACCAAATATTGGGTAAAAATTACCCAATATGGGGCAACATTTTTACCCAACTGTTTATGTGCCCACCTTAACCAACGTTGGGTAAGCTTTTTTTAGAGTGTATATAACGAGGGTTTGTTGCTACAAGGTCCTATCTACAAAGGCTGCCACGTGTAAGACTGGAAGTTTACAAGGTTGCAGCTATTGCAGATAGTGATTTTTCACGTCACTTGATCGCTATGCGCAAAAAGATAATATTTGCAATCGCTGCCCTGAGTTATATTTAGTTTTCATCAATTGCTGAGCATATACACAATTCCATGTGTATAACAACTGGCAGCTATTATAGGGCCTTGTGGCACTAAGCCCTATTAAGAAGTAATTTCTGGAGTTTCTTGCACCATGTTTTGGAATCTAACAGATGGTTAACTTGAACTTCGAGATAACTGCCTGTGAATCTGCCCATTTTGAATTTGTTTGTTTGCCCAAATGCCTGAACAGACCTCCCCTGTCATATGGTACTCACTCTCCTGAGTGTAATCAAATGTAACATTCCGGTATGCGTCTCCATTCAATAAGACTCTGTTTAATAAATAAAAATGTTGCCGGAAGTGAAAATATGGACAAACTCCACAAAAAACTTCCAGTATTAGGCAATGTTAGGAAAGTGTGGATAGGTTACTAAAACTTTCACATTCTGCTGCGATTAGGCCGGCGCTTGGATTACGCTGGAACATTATCAAAACACCAAGCCAAGCGCATCTCCACGACCCCTCGGTGACGCAGTGGGAACTGGCTGGGACATGAGAGGGTCCCTAGGGCCCATTAGGCCGTGTTCCCACATAGAACAAAATCCCGAGTAGTCTAGACTAGTCCGGACCCGGTCCGGACTAAATCGCTAGTGGGAACGCGATTCAAGTAGGTCCCGGTCCGGACTCAAAGAGGTTTTTGTTATTTTGCTGAGTCATCGTTGTGACGACCACTTTATGTGGGAACGCAACTTTCAAGTGGGTCCCGGTCCAGGTCCCGGTCCGGACTCAAAGAGGTTTTTGTTATTTTGCTGAGTCATCGTTGTGACGACCACTTTATGTGGGAACGCAACTTTCAAGTGGGTCCCGGTCCGGACTAGTCCGGACCGGGACAACTTCTACTTATGTGGGAACACGGCCTTAGACTACTATGTATTGCCATGGTCGCTCTTGAGCGTCAGTGCACCGCGCTTACAAGCGCGGAGGTTCGGCGCCTTCAGAGCGCTATCCTGCCCTGTCGTTCTATGTACATGTATGTCTAAGCTCAAAAGTTTGTATCTGATATTAGCACTAGTTGTGCCTACCCAGCCACCAGCTACTACATGTATATATGAGCTTTTAACTACTTGTAGGGGTTCCGCGGTCCATTTTATGCTGTATATGAGCTATATTCCGTCCAAGCTGCACTGTTAGGCTCGGGGCTTGCTGGCGCAAGTTTCTGGATCGCGAATGCGCACGAAACCAGTGCTAATCTATATGTGAAAGGGAATAGATCTCATTGAAATTGCGATTGATCTGACAATAGATTACGGAAAACATTAAACATTTTGAACGGGAACCTTTGCATTTAGCTTATAATGTATCAATATCTATAAGTGCTTAATTATTCTAGAAACTAAATGTAAGAACAGCAATCTATAAAACAAATGGTTTTATTTTACAGTGTGGAATTATGAGTTACGACGGTCACTTAGAGATATCAACATACTCTATGATGATTTCAAAAATGCCGATCTAGAATCTACGTTTGTCGCCTCTCAACCAGCAGGCATGATAGAGAGTTTGTCAGTTTCTGATCTCATGGTTGGTAAGTAGTGTGTGTAAACCCTGGATTGGATGGAGGAAGACACCCCGGGGGAGACAGGGAGATAGGAATGGAGGGAGGGATGTAAGGATAAGGAATGGCAAATGAAGTTAAGGAGGGTATGACAAGAAGGGCGGTATGGAAGGAGGCCGGAGGGTGACTGGGTGGGCATCTACCTACATTACCCTATTCCATTGGGTTAAAGGGAAAAATACTTGCGCATTCACTCCGAAATTGAGGATGAAAATCTAGGTTAGAATAATGGATACTTATTCTTGACGCCTTTTCTGATATCTTTAATCACTGCGTAGATTGTCAACGTTCAGGCGCGGATACAGGGGGGGGGGGGGGGCACGACGGGCCCGCCCCCCCCCCCCCCCCCCCCCTCTACCAAAAAAAAGAAAAGGAAAAAAAGAAAAGAAAAAAAAGGAAGAAAAAAAAAGAAGAAAACAAAGAAAAGAAAGAGAGGAAGAAGCTAGTAAGAGAGAGAGAGAGAGAGAGAGAGAGAGAGAGAGAGGGGGGCACATCACCCCTCAGACTCCCCCTGTCCGAGCTTTTAAACAATCTATACTTAAATTAAGAAAAAATCAGTATGCTCTACTTCTTTCTTGCGCTGATAAAAAACCAAAATATTTATTGGAAATGAAGAGGTGGCTTTTCGATAAAATGTTGGTCAAAAGTATACACCAGGTCGCACTAAATGAGTTCGAAAATTGAAAAAATTTCTACTTATGAGGGGGGCACATCCCCCCTCAGACACCCCCCTGTCCGAGCATAGCTCGGAGGGCGGTGCTGCGCACCGCTTGGATGGTACCGCCAAAATTTCATTTTTTGGGCCCCCCCAAAAAAAATCCTGGATCCGCCACTGTCAACGTTAGTTGTTGAATTACGACATGAACACCGAGGTAGATGACTAGCCTTCCCTATCAGTCATTACCTTCTTTTCGCTGGTCACCAGTATGATCAGTGAAGTAGTTTTATCTAAATTCCAACCGTGTTCTGAACTCCTAGAATGACACAAATCGAGGAAAATGGGTACCCATATTTTCCTTATAGTTACATCTGCTTACGGCCGTCAGAGGGTGCAATCGGCAACAACATATTTGAGCCCAACAACAAGAGTGGTCTCAAAAATCAAATAAGAGTAGATATTTCGCAGACAATGATAGCCGCTTTATGTTAACAAACAATAGAAATATAAGTATAAACAATAATTCAAATGATGTATTCTATCCTATCTTTATACAGGACCTCATAGTTACTTCTTTGCTGTTGTGGCTATTGATCATTCAGGACATCGCAGCTTAGTCTCAAATATAGCTTCAGCTTCCATGAGGTTTGTTAATATTCCCGGTATGCCTGTAACCTGGACCGAACCACCAACAACGACTCCTCGCATAATATCAACCACACAATCAGGCAGCGGCGGCGGTGGTCCTGGTAGCGGCGGTGGTGGTCCTGGTAGCGGCGGCGGTGGTCCTGGTAGCGGCGGTGGTGGTAGCGGCAAGGACTTAACAACTTCAGGAACAAACTTGAAAGCAACGACAAAAGAACCTCAGACATTGGATCCTTTTACGATTTCAATTGCGATAGCTGCACCTATAGTGGCCATACTAGTTGCAGCATTGGTAATTGCATTATGCTTGCTATGCAAAAAGAGAAGAAACGCACCTCCAAAACCTGTCGCTAGAGATAATGGTATGCCAGAGTACGGTAATGTAAATTATAGGAGCAATAATGTGTCAAAACCAGGCACAAGTGGGCAGGAGTTCAAAATTGAGTTATTGATGTATTATAAAAATATAGGCTTTGCACTTGATTGAAATCGGACATTCCTAACTCGAGTTGTAACATTTTTAATTTGGACTGCCTGAAATGTTAAAAAATAGAAAACGTCCATTAAAGTGTGCATAAAGCTAAGTAAATGATAAAGAAATTAATAAGAATAAACAATTAAAAATATTATTTCCCGATGAAATTTCGACTGTTGGAAATTTGTACAGCTCTTTTTTAACATGATTAGCATTTTGAAATCATGAGAACCTAAAAATTGACAAAAATAACCCCCAAAATTCTTTTGGCATTTTTCTCCATTCATAACTCTGCCCAATTCCGCCTGGTTTTGTGTCTTAACCTGACAACCATAACCTGATTTGGTAACTGTGGATAATACACGTGATGCTAATTTGGTGTAAAGAACCGACCATCTGTAGATAACACATGAGATGCAAAGGTGATGTTTAGACCAGGACACCGGGTACAACCATGGATAACACACGGGATGCAGAGGTGATGATTAGATATGGCACATCCACGGATAAAACGGAGGCCACACGAAATGCTAAGTTGGTATCGAATAAACCATTTCCACGTGAACCAACTCCCTTGGACACAAAAGTGGATGTTGCAGATAACTTTTATAGTGGCCTTCCGGAAAAGAGAACCGGTTTTCAAGATGGTGGCACCGGAAGTAGTGGCCTAACAAGAGCTCGCGATGGAACCTATATAATGGATATGAGCTGTGGTAGGCTATAGCGCCAAGCAGACGATAGCAGTGATTCAGAGGATGAAATTACGCGGGAAAAGAGAAGAATTCACGAATTACAGATGCAAGATCCGGAATATTTCTAAAAACATTATTATGCATCTAAAATTTCAAACAAACTACATCCTTATGCTTCAGACTAAAACACCTGCTCTTTGTATAGAGGAACATACATCAAATGTATTCCGAATTTCCGATCTGCGTATTTTTACCGCGCACCAATGACACTAGACCAAATTAACTCTATTGTAGAAGCACGTCTACATCAAGAGTATTCAATATTTCTGATCTACGTATTTTACGGCTCACCTATGACCAGTGGCGTATCCAGGGGGTGGCAGCAGGCCATGCCCCCCCCCCCCCCCCCCGGCCCCATTGACAAAATGACAAAAGAGTTTTAAAAAAGGAGGAAGAAGAGAAGAAGGAGGAAGAGGAGAAGAAGGAGGAAGAGGAGAAGAAGGAGGAAGAGGACATAAGCGGCGCAAATGGGAGGTTGCAGAGTTACGTCCCCATAATTGTAATTGGTAATGTGGGGGACGTTAAAAACGTTATACTGTACCTTTTTAGTATTCAGAATGCCATTTTTGCGCGCTTTGCACGTATATTAGTTTCAATGCTTCATTATTCAAGCTTAACAAGATTTTTCTGGACCATTTTAGTTCAAAACTGAAATTGTTTGCTCGATTCGCGCTAATTTTTTTCAACAGGTTTCAACATTATAATGGGTCTCGAACCATCAGTGGCGTAGCCAGAGGGGGGGCCAAGGGGCGATCGCCCCCGATATGGAAACCTTACTATCTAAGCACTCAATTTGACCTAGATGTAGAGCTGTAACAAAAAATGCCGTGATACAGTTTTTTTAAACACATTTATTGCCTTTAGATGGTCTACTTGTATCTCATTTCACCAGATATTGCCAAAAATGATCTGATTACCATTATTTAAAGGTGTATGTTCCGATCACTTTTTGGGGTCTTGCATATAAAGCTCTATCGTGATCTGTACAAATACGAGAACTCACCGATAGTTCACCCTCTATGAAGAGCTTAGTTCCAAAAGGGGCTAACTCACCTTTTTGTCGAAATTGAGTTAGGTGCAGAACATGAAAGAGAGTTACAAAATACATCTTTTAAACTTTGTTTTACATCTTTAGCATGGTCGGGTCCAAAGTTATGGCCCTCGGAAATTTCCGGAAATTTGAATCACTATTTTTTATGCCAAAATGGTAGAAATATGGTTCTTTTATCACGGTAAAACATTGATAGGAATGTCCTTTAATAATGAAATGCAATGCATGGGATAATTGTTTTGAAAATTGCACACGAACAAAATCGTTGTTATTTTTTTTTTAAAAAGGGGCCAAATTGTCAAAATGTTCAGTTTTCTCAAGAAAAAAACAAAAAATCATAATTTAAAAAGTTGAAGAGATATTTGGATGAGGTTTTTTGTTATCAATGTGATTTGATATTACCTTGTCTGTAAATAAAGATTGTTTGGTAAAGTGGTTTTTGAAAACTAGTCGAAACATTTTTGTTCCAAAAGGCGCTATAACTCTACTCGTTTCCGAAAATAAAGAAAGACATAGGAAATACAGTGAAAATCAAAAAATGAAATCAAACCTGTTTTAAGCTTATACGTATGGTATCTTTCATAATGGCAAAAAATAGCATAATCAAAGAAGTGCAACATCCTCATTTTAAAAAACTTTGATTTTCTCCTATTTCACATAGTGAGTTAGCTCCTTTTGGAAACAAACTATTCATATGTCAACCTAGACTAATACTTACTACCCGTTGATTTTGTTGTTGGGGCCCTTGTTGAGAAAAAATGCATTTTCATACCTATTTTTCATTCCTTTACAATTGTAACTTGAATCATGCCTTTAATCTATTTCATCACCAGGATCATTGGACATCCCAACTTACAACAAGGATCACACGACAATCAAAGGTTCAGCTCTGCCTCACGATTCATCTCAAGATTCCTCAACTCATTACACAAGTTTAGAGCTAAATGACCGCGATCATGAATATCAGGGACTTTACACCGAGGTTGCCACACCGGATTCGACCGTTAGAAAGACAATACGAAAGACAGATGACTCAGACGAAGTCAACCCGGGTGACTGTATCACTCCAAGTAGTTCCATTGGTGACTATTTACAGCCGGATACCAAACTGGCATCAACAGGTTTTGATACCGATTCATCTGAAATGTATTACATGACAATTATTGGCTAGAGGTGACAGTGATGGCCGCTCACCTTGTTTAATTGTCCCCGGTGGTGTTCCCGGTGTTGGCAAGTATAACGGCAGCACATCGGGAGACAGTGGGGACTATGAGCAATTAAATCTGAACAGAGACGAGGGTCCTCCACAACTCAGTCTTGCTCACGGCGGCGGATGTGAATGATGAGACGGGTGAAGGTGCTTATGGAATAATGGTTGAGATTGAGAAACAATTGAAAGACGGTAACCATGATAGCCCACCTCTTGATGAATTTTATGATCATCTCAATAGAGGACCAGTAGGCAACGTGGCGCTTAGACCTCTTGGTTGATAAAAAAAAAATTGTAAAAGTATGAGTAGTTGACCGAGACAGGTTGGTTAATTGATGATTTCTCAGGATTTGGAATACAATTAGGTAATGCATCTATACACAGCAATTCACGATAGGCCTTTACACATTTTCTGATTTGAGTGGACTATTTTTTTTTTTTATCTTTTATTGTTTATTTCTATCATAATTTTCACATTTCACATAATTTCATCATGTTTACATTGCATTTTCGATACATGTATAACACATTTTCATATGATTTTCATCATGTTTACATTGCATATCATATACATGTTTAGCACATTTTCATGTACTTTTCAGCATTTTTATATTTTTATATGCTTTTCGGCATGTTTACATTCATAATTTTCACATTTTATGTATAGCACATTTTCATATACAAGTACATTTTCATATGCTTTTCAGCATGTTTACATTTCATATCATGTATAGCACATTTTCATATGCTTTTCAGCATGTTTACATTTCATATCATGTATTGCACATTTTCATATACTAGTACATTTTCATATGCTTTTCAGCATGTTTACACAATTACATAACAAATAACACATTTTCATGTGCTTTTCATGTTAACATTGAATATCATTACATTTTCTTTTCAGCATTTTTATATTTTTATATGCTTTTCGGCATGTTTACATTCATAATTTTCACATTTTATGTATAGCACATTTACATATACAAGTACATTTTCATATGCTTTTCAGCATGTTTACATTTCATATCATGTATAGCACATTTTCATATGCTTTTCAGCATGTTTACATTTCATATCATGTATTGCACATTTTCATATACTAGTACATTTTCATATGCTTTTCAGCATGTTTACACAATTACATAACACATAACACATTTTCATGTGCTTTTCATGTTAACATTGAATATCATTACATTTTCTTTTCAGCATTTTTATATTTTTATATGCTTTTCGGCATGTTTACATTCATAATTTTCACATTTTATGTATAGCACATTTTCATATACAAGTACATTTTCATATGCTTTTCAGCATGTTTACATTTCATATCATGTATAGCACATTTTCATATGCTTTTCAGCATGTTTACATTTCATATCATGTATAGCACATTTTCATATACTAGTACATTTTCATATGCTTTTCAGCATGTTTACACAATTACATAACACATAACACATTTTCATGTGCTTTTCATGTTAACATTGAATATCATTACATTTTCTTTTCAGCATTTTTA
Organism: Ophiura sarsii; assembly: GCA_035610835.1. Lineage (NCBI taxonomy): Eukaryota > Metazoa > Echinodermata > Ophiuroidea > Amphilepidida > Ophiuridae > Ophiura > Ophiura sarsii. The sequence goes on from CM069456.1 coordinate 65,855,703, forward strand.
TATTTTTATATGCTTTTCGGCATGTTTACACATTTGTATATGCTTTTCAGCATGTTTACATTGCATGTCATGTTTAACACATTTTCATATGCTTTTCAGCATGTTTACACATTTTCATGCTTTTCAGCACTTTTACACATTTTCATTTCAATAACACATTTTCATGTGCTTTTCGTGTTTACATTGGATATCATTAGGTAACGGCATGTTTACATAATTTTCAACATTACATTATATACATCATGTATCCAGTTATTTGTATATAAACTCATATTTGATTTTATTATAAGTTTTACATCATGTTTATAATATTTAATTTTGAACCCCATTCATACAAATATCTTTGGTATGCCGGTATACATAGACAAACAAACAATAAACAATTACATTTTTAACATCGTTTTATAAATCTCTGATTTGCAGCTCAAACAATAATAAGCTGATTAAATGTGGGTGATTCCCGTAACGGAACTTGCTGATAACTAATTTACCAACACTTATTATTTTATTTATAGAATTGTTTATGTCTTCATCTTCTTTATTATAACCAAATAATACATCTGTAACTGATACTTTAATTAAACTATTGTGTTGTTGCGATAAAATATTGTTGACTTCAGTCCATACACTTTTTATTTTCTTACAATAATAAAAGAAATGTTCAATATAATCTATTTCATTACACACGTCACATATAGTATCATGCTCTTTACCTATTTTGTGGAGAAATATCTTCGTTGGGTAAATGTTACTAATTATTTTCCAGTTTAATGTCATGAGTCGAGCCGTAAAATACGTAGATCAGAAATATTGAATACTCTTGATGTAGACGTGCTTCTACATACTCGAATTTTTTTTCCCAAAACAATTCGCAAATTGGTTTTGTATTTATTTTATCTATCATTGCATTTCGATATATTTTTGTTGTACAAAGTTCTAATGAAGTGTTACCATTATTATACTTGAACGTTATACCATCCGATCTAGTACCTGTTCTTTCATTCTTCCACAAAGTAGGTATTGCTTGTTTTACAGCTATGTATTGTATACAAGCATTTGCTGGATGAACAAATCTGTCCTTTATTTCATCAAATGTATACATTTCCCCATCGTCTTTGAATAAGTCTGACACATAAACAAAACCTATTTTTATCCATCCCTTAAAGTACAATGTATTACCTTTGCTCGTTATACAATCATTATTCCATATTACTTGATTATCCCAGTTTTCTATTTCGTTTATAGTTTCAGTATTTTTGATTTTAAACCAAACTTTGATTAGGTTGTGGTAAAAGGATGGCATTTCTTTTAAAATACCTTTTACGGCTTTATTCATAGTTTCAAAACTACAATTGCATTTGAAGATATTTAGGTCTAAGCATGTATTTTTCAATAAAGAAATAGGAATATTTTTCCACGTGCTGATTTCTGAATCTGCGAGCTTTTTGATCCATGTCAATTTAAGCGAATCCAAAAAATGTGGTAAGTTGAGCATTTTCAGCCCACCTTTTTCATATTCATTTATTAATGTTGTACGTTTAACTTTTTCTGATCCACCCCACACAAATTTAAAAAACATCCTATTTAAACGATTTACAAATTCAGAGGGTAAGTCAATTATTGAACCGATAAATGATAGCTTTGATGCTAAAAGGCTTTTTACTATCAGTACCTTGCCGACCATTGTAAGGTTTCTCATGGTCCAAGCTCTGATAGGTCGTTCTATCAATTCCATCTTTGACTCCCAATTTACAGATAACTCTTCTATTTTAGTACATGGGTTTACTACTACCCCTAGAATTTTTACATTATTATTTGGTACACATTTCCAATTAATCCCCCCAATTTCTTTCGTTGATTCTCTGCAAGCACCAATCCAGACAGCGTCGCTCTTTAATTTATTAATATATAAGCCTGAAATTTGTGAAAATAGTTCGAATGTTTTTAGCACGTTTTTTATTGATTCCTCATCTTTAACAAATATAGTTGTGTCGTCCGCAAATTGCGTAATTTTTACTTCATTTTTGTCGTATTCGAGGAAGGGCAATTTTATGCCATGTATATATTTTGACTGTCTGATTTGGTTTGCCATTACCTCGGCTGCCACGACATATAATAATGGGGACAAATTGCAACCTTGTCTTAGACCATTCATCTGTGCAAAAAAAGAAGACATATGTCCATTATGTAATACACAACTGACAGTGTTATTAAATATAGTCTTAATCCAATTTATTATTTTTTCACCAAAGTTAAATAGTTTAAGGGAATACAATATGAAGTCCCTTTTAATCGTATCGAAAGCTTTTTTTAAATCAATACAGATCATAGCCCCCTTAATATTATTTGTTTCGGTGTATCTCAAAACATCTTCAATTAAACGTATGTTTAAGTTTGCACCCCGCTTTTCAAGGAAACCGTTTTGATCGGTATCAATGATCGTCGGAAGTACTTCACTTATTCTCAATGCAAGTGCTTTTGCCGCAATTTTGTAATCTATATTTAAAAGTGTTATTGGCCTCCAATTGTCCAATTTGTTTCTTGGTAGTAATTTACCTTTATGTAATAAAGTAATAATCCCACGCTTGTGGGATGAAGAAAGCTCTCCATGTTCGTATGCCTCGTTGAATGAGTCTACGATCAATGTACCGACCAATTGCCAATGAACTTTGTAAAATTCTGCAGTAAGTCCATCACACCCCGGACTTTTGTTATTTGACATTTTTTTAAGTGCAGTTAAACATTCTTCATTGTCAATCATACCTTCACATTTCATTCTATTTTCTTCAGATAACTTCGGTACATTAATATTTTTCATAAATTCATTAACATCATCTATACGGGTTATACTCTTTGTTTTGTACAGATCTTCATAGAAATCCACCTGCATTTTGATGAGGTCATCATCGTTTGTCACATTTACCCCCTCGCTATCTAGGAGGCTGGTTATTACCTTATTATTAACATTTCTTTTTTCAAGGTTCATAAAATATTTGGTACATTTTTCACCTTCTTGGGACCACTGAGCCTTACTTCTAATAATTAGCCCTTGCATATGATGATGGTAAAGTAGCTCATATTCTAATTTAGTCTTTTCGTACTCTTGTAAATATTCAGTGTTATTTAGTTCTGTTACTATCTTATCGTACACCTTTTTCAGATTTTCTTCTAACTTTTTTAACCGTAAGTTGTTTTCTTTAGTACTCCCCTTTGAAAAATCTATAGAATATTTTCTAATTTTGTTTTTGCATAAATCCCACAATTGTCGTTTATTTAACATATCGCCATATTCGGATATGACTTCTGCAATGAGCATTTTTATACCATCATTATATTCAGAGTTTTCTAGTAAACTGTTGTTCAATTTCCAGTAGCCACAACCCTTTTCATTTTTATGTAGATCCAATTTCATTTCAATTGCCATATGATCTGACCCATACCCTGGAATTATCTCAATTCGTTCCACGTTATCTTCAAGAATATTTGGAATAAACCAGTAGTCTAATGTTGATTTTACCTGAGTTGATTTCCTACTCCATGTACAACTCAGTCTTGCTCACGGCGGCGGATGTGAATGATGAGACGGGTGAAGGTGCTTATGGAATAATGGTTGAGATTGAGAAACAATTGAAAGACGGTAACCATGATAGCCCACCTCTTGATGAATTTTATGATCATCTCAATAGAGGACCAGTAGGCAACGTGGCGCTTAGACCTCTTGGTTGATAAAAAAAAAATTGTAAAAGTATGAGTAGTTGACCGAGACAGGTTGGTTAATTGATGATTTCTCAGGATTTGGAATACAATTAGGTAATGCATCTATACACAGCAATTCACGATAGGCCTTTACACATTTTCTGATTTGAGTGGACTATGAAACGCAAATCGCTCCAGCTCGACCGCCCGAACTATTTGAAGTCGCGTATAGCGCGTGAGGTCGCCGTTAACTTGATTGCAATTCGATTGAACAACAAATGGCGTAAAATGGGTCATCGGGAAGGACCAGGGTCGTAACGCGACCTAGTCTGTAATCAGCATTACTTTTTGACCCGTCGGGTAAGGTCACATAATTGAGAGGAATAAATGAATAAGGGGGACACGACTCTATTTTCAACTGTCACAGGCGTGCGTACCGGGCACGCACGGGGGGGGGGGGGGGGGAGGGGGGCACTGACATTGGAAAAGGGTATAGGTATGTGCCGCGCTGAAGACCCGCCTTTTCACCCTCTGCTGCTAGCTCTTATGACCGGACCTCCCTTTTGAGCCTGCATCAGTTCTTAAGACCCCTTTTTTTTTGAAAATTCAAAAATCGCGAAATTTTGCGTTCCAAAGCCCCAAGTCTTCGAACATTTTGCGTTCTAAAACCAAAAGAAATCAAAAATTTGCGTTCTTGCTATCAAAATTGAACTATAGGCCAGTTCTCAAGACCTACTTTTTTGAGAAAAAAAATTGTTCCTAAGACCCTATTTTTCGGCATAAAATCCACTCAGTTTAGTTCTGTAGCCCCCTTTTTGAGACCCTGTGCGGCACACCCCTACCCACAAAAATGTTTGAGTGCCCCCCCCCCCCCCCCCCCCCCCCCTCCGCGGGCACGTCGAGAGGTTCCACTAGCCATCTATCACGTGACCTACCCGAAGGATCAGTTGCCAGATGACGGTTCAAAGGTCAGCGTATAGCACTTTAAAAAAGCAAATCCATTGTTTTAGTGATTACTCTGTTCACTCACGTCTTGTGATGTTCATGCATTATGCGCTCTTCTTTTTGTGCTAGCTATCACGATAGCTGGCTCTTATAGCCTGAATTCAAAATCAATATTCCAAGTACGCGATGACTTCGAGTCACTTGGTTCAGGAAACCGTGACCAAATCGGTATAATTATCGAACGGGTCCAGCCAAATGACACTCTCATACGGGTATATTGGTTGATCGAGAAGTGTGACGCTTGGATGCTATGTGTATTGCATCAGGGTCACTTACAAGCGCCGCCTAATCCATCTATGTCCATGGCTTTGATTGGACGAGAGATGTGTTCAGTTGTTTAGCGCCCGGGGTGAAATTTTGAGATGATGTCCGCAGTTGTTTGCCTAGCCTGTGTAAAGTATATTTACTCCGATAGGTAAACAAAGCGATAAATATCCACTAGCTTGTGGCAATGTAAAGAAATGGAGGGGGGAAGCAAACTGAGAATTTTAGGCAAATATAGAATAGATTAACGCTGTCCATGCGAGCGGTTATGCACACGCAAAATACAATTCACAAAATGTTTCACAAACGTATTTAATTTATTGGCTTTCATCATCATATATTTCGAATCACCATGAGAAATTAATTAACATAAGTACAAGCACGTCTAGTATTAGGTCAGTTATTCTTGAGATAAGACTTTGAAAGTTTAGAAAAGGTTTTTGCAAAATCTTTTTTATATGGCAAAACCAGGGAGGTGTAATAGGTAATATCACTCTGGTAAAACTAGCCGCATAGAAAGTGTCCCTTATGTCTGTTATTTTGTTATTCAACGAAAGCCGTTTAAAAACTATTGTACTTTTTAATTCACTTGAGCAAATATACCTCTGACAATCTGTGTTGATTTTTACAACACTTATACCAATAAAGCCTATGGAGAGGGTGGTTCTAAAATGTTTACTCTCGTGTTTGCCAAAGATGGAGATATCGTTTATAACTGCACAAACAAATCATACTGGGTAGTTAATTTCCATTCTTTGGTAGGCTTAATGAAATAAATACAAAATTGGCGGTCGTTTTATGAGTTTTGAAGTCAATTGTTTGCGACATATGGGCGTAGCCAGGAGGCTTGTCATCCCGGGGGCACGAAAGTGGCGTGGGGTCCAGGGCCCACATTACATAAGGGCCCCGGCCCGGTAGGTCCTGGGACAAAGCCTCTGCTGCAGGTGATTAGGATTGGTATTGATTCCCCACGACGAGAAACGCCATGAAATTGGAGATAAGTATATATATAAAACCCTTTAACTCCCCTGAATTGTTAATTGCACCCCCCCCCCCCCCCCCCCCCCCCCGAATGACCCTTGGTGGGTTACCTGTAGCTACGCCGCCAATGAATGCACACAACAAGATCAAATGATTGTTTCATTTCTTCCAAATTTCTTTTTAATTCACGAATTGGGCAGAGCTCCAAACTGAGTAATAGCCCAAACCCTAATTGGAGGTGATTCTTGTAAATAATTAATTTTCAGAGTGTTTATAACATTAATGTGAAAGTTTCAGATTAAAAATTCAAACCAAAAAATAAAATAATAAAAAAATACAAATAAAAGTACATCGTTAGTACATTATAAGTACATCTTTAAAGGATGATATCTCAGTTTGGAGTTTTCATAAAGTCTATAACTGAAAATTATATAACTCCGCTTAAAAAAAGAGTACAGCCCAAACCCTAATTGGAGGTGATTCTTGTAAATAATTAATTTTCAGAGTGTTTATAACATTAATGTGAAAGTTTCAGATTAAAAATTCAAACCAAAAAATAAAAAAATAAAAATAAAAGTACATCGTTAGTACATTATAAGTACATCTTTAAAGGATGATATCTCAGTTTGGAGTTTTCATAAAGACTATAACTGAAAAATTATATAACTCCGCTTAAAAAAGAGTACCATTGTTAAGCGGAAGATCTCTACTACAATAATCAAATACAAGCTCAATGTTGATATCTTGCCTAATTGTGTCTGATTTTCACATATATACAGTACGGACAACTACTGCAAATTTGTCTTCATATTCATTACTTGATATCATGCCCAAATTTGCCAATACGTTCTCTGCCTGCTCTTGTGCCAATACTGATTACCCAATTACATGTCATTATTCTACCAAATGCTTTCCTAAAAAATATCAAAGTCTTTCATTTGTACTAGCACTTCCCCTTTAAAGGGTTTTTATTGTGTCAACCCTTGATATATGCTGAATTCAAATTACTAAAGGGTACTGATGGTCAAATGTTTGAAATTCGTCAAAGGATTTCACACAGCATCTCCCTAAATGTTTTATTTTGATGAACAGTGTAGTACAACCATGGATATTTTTAAATATTTCTCGTCTTCAATTAGAGTCATTGTTCGTGAAGATCGGTCAACAATAAAAACGCTATACCGAAAAGAATTAACAAAAATGCAATTTTCATTAAGAGCTATAGAATTGGCGTTAAGAGCATACTTATTCACCCAATACATCTAGAATGATATGGTAGTAACATGGGATTATGAATAGAATACAGAATCTTACAGAATCCCATGTTAACACTTGCTGTTTATTCCGTCAGAATTCGAGAATATTCTGAAGATGTATTGGCTGATTTATTACCTTGAAGGTTACTTATCGTCAGCCGTCTTCGATAATTGCCTAACTCATATTTTCTAGTTTTTAGAAAACAACAAAAATATGAAAAGTGAGTTAGGCAATTATCGAAGCAGGCTGACGATATGCTGAATAGCACCATGAATAGTACAGGTGAATTCCAACAGGAGCAGTAAATGTTGGATAGAATTAGGTTGGAGATATACCTTTAAGTTAAATGTGGCTTGTTATGGCCTATATAATACGAGTTAATATGACCCATTTTAAACATTTTACATCATTATAACAAATTGCCTTACTTACCAAGCTGACTTAGGCAAAATTGAAATTGTGCATTTATCAACACTTTTGATTGGTCAATGACTGAGGCATTATTACAGCATGTGCATAATGTATGTAATGAAGTCATGATTTATGCAAAAGGCTCAATTTCGATGAAAAGTGAGTTAGGCAATTATCGAAGCAGGCTGACGTTATTTAGACTGTATATTGCAAACGATAGTGTCAGTAGCCTTCTTATTCACCAGATGGTAAGACAATTATACTCATGACGATTACAGTCTTTCATGAAGTTTGTCAGAAACAGAAAAACAACGTTATGGTGTATCTGATTGGAAAGTGGTAAATCATTTTACAGAATTATGAAAGTCGTCATATTGATGGACTGTATAAATAGGACAGAGTACAGACGTAGATTTGTAAAAGTTTGTTTCTTGAACTTTAAACTTTAGTGGTCAAAAACGCCCCAAATTCAGGTATTTTGATGGTTTACAGTGTAGGAAATGGTGAAAGAGGCTCCACATTTTCCCAAAACGCGAGTATGTACTTTGTGATCATGATTCCATACATGAATAGATAGAAGATGAAAAGAGCCTTACATTGGATGGCTCTAAAACGCCACACGACTTAGGGTTCGGGTTCTATGACAGGTTGAAGTACGAATTTGCATGATATTTTGGAGTCATTCTATTGTTCTCTATGTAAATAGTAGCAGATGCGACCAATTTTACAATAAAATTATTATGCTGCCGAAGTCTTTCATAATTTTGGAATGTAATTATAAGTTTGATAAAATGCTGCTGTAGCTGTGATAAGCATGACATGACATGCAGGTGAATTTTGAATGGTAAATATCAAACTGTTTGTCTTTGTTTTTCTTTATGTTACTTTCGGTGCTTGGCCTAAATCCAAGTGAGCCCAATTTGTAGCGAAAGCTAGAAACTTGTAAAGTACCTTCACACTTCAATATCCCAACCGTAAACGTAGCAACAATATGTTGCTACGCTCAGGATGCAAAGCCCCTCTCATCCGGGGGGTCAGAGGATCTATATGTATTATCAGATCTAATTATTGGTCCTTCGAGATTTCGATGTGATTTTGAAAGCCTTTAGGGAACTCGAAATGGTGTTACTCAGATTTGCTTAAAGGTATATTATGTGATCTTTCCAGGGAACGCCCTCAACATCGAAAAAAAAATAGAAAGCAGATTTTCTTGCAGATTTACATTTCTGATCATAAATCATGCATACATTCCAAATCACAGGGCGATACGATTCTTAATTACTTCAAAATAATGGTTTTAGAGTGAAAATAAACTGTCCGAATCCGGACACTTTATATTTTTCACTCTAAATTCACTCTAAAACCATGATTTTGAGGTAATTAGGAATCGTATCGCTCTGTAACTTGGAATGTATGTATGATTTATGATCGGAAATGTAAATCTGCAAGAAAATCTACTTTCTAAAAAAAATCATGAATAGAGGGCGCCCTCTGGAAAAGATCACATAATATGCCTTTAAGGGGGCACTACACTAAATCCTTGCGCGTTTGGTGTTTCGGAGAAATAGTACCTATATCAATTTGATCATCGTCCCAGGGAAGCAAATAGAAGTAAATCTTTCTGATTTTTTATGAAAAAGTTAGAATAGAACCTCAGCATTGCTAATTTGGTCTAAAATCGTCGGAATCGAATACGCACGGGGGCCTAGGCTGCGGAAGGATATCGTGGCCGGTACCGGTGAGGAAGCGAAATTATCGGTTTAAAATGGTGAGGGCGCTGTTTAGGCGCCCGTAGCGGAAACGTTGATCTAGATTGGTAACGAAAAATCAAGTTTAAAATAAAATTCAACACATATGTAAGACATTCATGGAAAATTGATATAGAAATGTATAGGGAAAAATCATACGTTTCAAGGAAACAAAGTCATTTTTTCAAAAAGACCTACATCTCATTGTAAACAGCCATTGAAATTGTTGTTTTGTTGCAAAAGGGCCTGTATCCAGAATTAAATCGGGATACAGGCCCTTTTGCAACAAATCAACAACTGCAATGGCTGTTTACAATGAGATGTAGGTATATTTGAAGAAAAAAATGACTTCATTTCCTTGAAACATATGATTGTGACCTATACATTTTTATATCAAACTTCTTCTTTTTTTAAATGATTAAAATAAATGATTTTTTTTGTGTGATATTTTTTCTCATGTACAAACAGATGGAGTTTTGTTGCAAAAGGGCCTACATCCAAATTTTCAAAAAATGTAAACATGATTTAAAAAAATTGAAAACTAGCACATTTGAAATTTATTTCAATTTAAATTAGTATGTAGTGTACCTCTTTCATAATCCATTCAGTTTTTCAATTGCTCAACTTGAATATTTAGAAACAGTTTTTTGACTTTTTCTCAATAAGAGCCAAAATGGATGCAGGCCAAAGTGGATGCAGGCCCTTTTGCAAAAAACCTCTTCAAATACAGAGATGGGATGCGGACGAGGGCATCAATTTGAGTCGGGTGGGTTTATATATAGCACTTCTGGTTATTTATCGAGCTCGATTTTTTGTTCCAGTTTGGGGCCCCAACGTCACGTCACGCTCTCAATTTTTTGGCGAGGCGGCGGCAATCTTCAGCCTGGTAAAGTCCACCGAGGAAAAGTTACCAAGTCTACCGGGAAAAATACCCTTTGCCCTCCCCCCCCCCCCCCCCCCCCCCCTGACAAATACGATACAGATACGCCACTGGGAGGAGTCTTGAGGTGACTGGGTAGCAAGGATCGTGACGGGGTGGGGGTCATTGCTCTCTGTGCCGCCACACTGTTATTAACGTTTTGTACGTGCATTTTTGTTATTGTCTGCATTAATCTATTTAAAAAATAAAATCTCAGCATTTTTAATCTATCAGACCTATATTGAAATTAAAATCCATGAGAAAAAAAATCAAAATGAGAGTTAATTGTGAGCGTGTGTGGTCTAGTGGATAAGCGCCGGTCTCACGATGCAAAGGTTGTGAGTTCGAGCCCCATTAGGTCCAACATGTTTGTATCCTTGGGCAAGGTACTTAGTCTCAATTGCTTCGTCGACCCAAGCGATATATGGGGAGCTGTTAGGATATCAAAATCTAAGTAGTGCTGATAGGCTTGTGCACTTGTCGACTGGTAGCCGCCTAAGTGTAGCGACCAAAGGATTCTGATATCTAAACTGGCAGCGATAATAATTGATTTAAAAAGCGCTTTGGGACTGTGCTTGCATTGTGGAAAGCGCTATATAAGAACGGTAATATTATTATTATTATTATTAATTGCAAATGGCTTGAATTGATATACGGACTGCGATATTGTATTCTTTCAAAACCTCGTATCTCCAACTTTCTTTTTTTCATCCTCCTGTAATTTTTTTTGTTTTTGAGATACGAGGTTTTGAAAGAATAGCGACGAAATATAAATTTGAATCATCCGGATTATGCAAATATAAATTTGAATTATCCGGATTATGCAAATATAAATTTGAACAAGCCGGATTTTGGAAATACAAAAATCAGCAGTATCCAAATTTGAATAATTTGGATTATGCACATATAAATTTGAATAATCCGGATTATGTAAATACAAATTTGAATAATCTGGATTATGCAAATATAAATTTGAATAATCTGGATTATGCAAATACAAATTTGAATAATCTGGATTATGCAAATATAAATTTGAAATAATCCGGATTATATCATGATAGCCTTGATTTCAACCATGTGATAGTTTTTACTATCATTATAGCTGGAAAAAGAATAATGTGATATCATGATATAAAACAAATATTGAATGCCGTTTGCTTGTGCAATAGTAAAACTATATCACTCGGTCCAGTTTGGATTTGGAAAAATTCAAATTTGACCTTGTGATATAGTTTGTACTATCACACGCTAGGGCATTCACTATTTGTATATTATGCAATTTTAAATTTGAATAATCCGGATTATGCAAGTATAAATTAGAATAATCTGGATTATGCAAATATAAATTTGAATAATTTGGATTAGGCAAATATAGTTCAGTAATACACGCTCACACATGATAAATCACTGGTTGGTTAAATCCCTTCTCTTTTCGATTTCCACTTCTTTCCACTTCTTCCCTTCCTATCAACTATCAACTATTCTTTTCCGTGCTCTCTACCACCATTAGTTTTCCTCTTTCCTTCCCATTTTCTCTTTCTCTTCTCCCTTTCTCCCCCTCTCCCTTTCTTTCCCTTCCTTTGCCTTCCCGATTTTCCGCTGCCTTCCCGATTTTCCGCTGCCAGGGGGTAGTCTGCCCCCCCCCCTCCCCGTGTTGCACCCCCTGGCTACGCTACTGGGCTCAACCTAAGAAAGTACTTCTTTAATAGCACCCAAAGAGTGATCCACAACTGGAGCAATCTCCCGCCAAACTTGACAGAAATCAAAAGCGTTAAACCAATTCAAACAGATTTGATAACCATGTGAAAAAAAATCAGGATATGGGATACTCAAAGGCATGCCTATGATTATATTCCCATCAAACTTATTGTGTAGTGTGAGTGTAACAAGAAGAAGAATGGATGACTTCGCAACTAAGCGTTCACGACTAAGCTTGAATCCGGCACGGCCTGACGGTCTCATCTGACATGTGAATATAGCGCCATCTGGATTACACTTACAATCTCTTACACAGGCTTGTCATTTATTTTCCAGCATTGTTTGCATGCATCGAAATGTATGAATCAATACCTGTGGAAGATACCAATTACCAATCCTTTTCACCATGTCGAAGAGAGGTAATGAACACGATTGTAATTTTAAGTGAAATATCCATCCTAATCCTGCCTTAGTAGCCTTTGAAATTTGACTTTATTTAGTTATTCATATACACGGACATAATGACATTCATTTTTTGTACGAAATTGTTGTATTTTATGTTAATTTAAAGAAATTTTAAGCTATTATTAGGGGGTAATAATTTGCTCGGGTATCGTACACACCAGATACCAGTGATACGCGTACCCGAATTCATAGTTCTAAGCTTCTATAAATTACACATGGTACATATTGTAACATGACGGAAATATTAAAGCAATCTAAGCATCAACAACACAATAATAATAATTTTATATTGGGTATGAAATGGCTTAAGCATAAAGTTGCAACGATGATCGATTTTCATTTATGATGATTGTCAGCAAATGTCATGAAATGTCAATGATTGCATGGATGGAACTTCAGATTTTTTTCAACTAGCCAGTCGGGCAGGTAACTCACAGAATCTACCTGCCTAGTCCCAATGGGCCAATAGTGTAGGGTCACAAAACTCCCTATTGACTGTTCAAGTCGCGAAATTCACATTGATTGTCAGCACTGCCGATTTTTCACCTAAATATTTTCCCCAAAATGAGGATGCTTGATCAAAATTAATTAACTCAATGTATTACTAAGAGTTCTAGGAACAACATGTGAGTGCATTTTGATTGATTTAAATCATATTTGATGTGAAAATCTTGAATTAAAAATGTAATTTTCGCGACGTCGTGTGTCTATAGAGGGTGTTGTGGCTATAGTATAGTGAAGCATGAACGATAGTATAGCCACCATTGAGTCTACTACCTGCCCAACAAAAATTCTACCAGCCCAAGGTTTCTTCATAACATTTTGTAGCAAACAAATGCAAGACTACTTTTAAACTACATGTTTTTGTCTTTATTGTACGATGTTCCACTCACTGTAAACCTAGCCCGTAACAGCTCCTCGTATTCATCATGATCATGTTCAAGCCTCGATTTAAGTGGGAGCTGGGAGTTTTTTGCCCCCCGGTTGCCAAGTTTTTGCTCCCGGTGTTTTCAAATTTTGTATAGCAAAGTATATGAGCAGGAGCTACTTTTGTCAGAAAAGTTACAAAGTAGCTCCCGGTTCACACATCCTTAAATCGAGGCTTGATCATGTTCATCAATCCAATAGGCAATACTCTCTTTAAACTCCTATCAACCTGATCTCCTCTATCATACGATCATCTGATGATGAAATTACCCTGAACTTACTCACAGACTGTTACTTAGTTCCAGTTACACTTTGAGCTTCAAAAATGTTACCTGCCAGTTGGACGGGTACCTTTGAATCTTCAACAGGGTTAGCAGTAACTTTAAAAACCGGGAGTTCTCAAAGCTCCTGAACCCCCCTGAATTTTAAAAAGTGGGAGGTCAATCCAAAAACCAGGAGTTCTTGAAAATTCTATAAAATCCAGTAACTCGTAAATTTAGTGCCAGCGCGCCTATATTACCTTCTCGAATCCCCCTCCCCCCCCCAAAAAAAATTAAAATTAAAATAAGCTTACTTAAAAAAACACGTGGTCGGGTAATTCATGATTATTTGATGCAAATGGTATAGCGGAGATGTATTTGAAATACATTTATTTGCATATGCTCGCAAAATGTGATTTTTACTTCATTATCGGCCGCGCTGCGCGGCGCCGGCCATCTTTAAACTTTGATTGACAGATCGAGTTTTGTTATTGTTATAGCGCCATCTATTGACGAAATTGTGTAATTTCTAAATGTAGACTTCAATGCCGTGCGAGCTTCGAAAAAGTGTCATACGCGGTGAAATATCACATTTTAGTGAGCACAGGAGTACCAAAAATGAACTGAATTGACGAAATAAATCTATTTCAAATAATCCCCGCTATATATTTGCATTAAATAATCACGATTTAGCCGACAAAGTGTTTTTTAAGTAAGGCCACATAAACATTTTTATTCGATTCCCGTCGCCCGCCCGCATCACTTTTGGCCACCGCATTTTTATTTTTTTATTATTTTTTTCCCCCCTAAAAATAGCATAAAACGGTCAAATGCATTCCAGTACCGTCTGAAAATCTAATCTAGCTTGTAGCGCCCTCATTTCTAGAGCCGTCTCTTCGAAGTATTTAACACGGCCGCGTAAAATTAATGCATACTTCTCGGAAGACAACGTACACTGTCGTCATGTCAGCGGGCATGTCAGCTGAAAATGTATTGTAAAAACCGGATTGGTTGATCGATTTTCATGCGTTTTCATTGCATACATGTATATGAGGGGTACATCTAAAGGCAATATTAATCCTGGGGTGGTAGGGTCGGGCCGGGGAAGCAGCAGGCCGTAGGTGGTCCCGACTTTGTTGCTCATTTCGAACAGGAAAAAAAAAAAAAAAAGCCTCCCGCCCTCCTCACTTTTTGAAAACCTGTGGGACGGGAATCGAATAATTTTTTTTATGTGGCCTAAGCCTCTTTTTTTTTTTCATTCATAAATTTCTGGCGCGCGCCGTGCTCCCGAACTGATGGGAAAATATTAGTTATGGCCCGCACTCGGAGAAAATGGCGCTGTGCGCGCCAAAAACGCCATTTAGCGCGAAGCCTGATCTTCATCCGCCCGACACGAAAGTTACCCGCTGCAGGCGGGTGGGTCTTATTTTCCATCCCTGAATGATTGAATAAATCATCACTCGGTTTAAATTCAATAAATAATTAAATTTCTCGATCTGTTGATTTGATTTTGAACGAGTGTTGCACTCTCAACTCAAATTCATCCAAATGTGAATGTCACATCTAGTAGATTAATTTTAAGGCCAAATAACAAAATTTATGTATTTCTCGTCCCAGCCCGCACCGATTTTTTACGCATCTTCAATATTTTTGTTTCATTTTTCATTAATATTTGTTATTTACAAAAATTCAACAACAAATCAAAAACAAACAAAAATCATAACTAGTCTTATCCTTGTTGTTGTGTGTCCATAATTTTCGACTATTTTTCAATGAAAAAGACATGAGAAACACTCCCAAAAATAACATGACTTTTTAACAGATCGCAGCGCTTCATGCGTTGGGGGTAGGCCACTTAACTAGTTCCTTGCCCTACTAAGTCTAGAGCTAAGTTAGGGATGTTCATATCATTGACTATTATAGAGGGCGACATTTTTTTTTTTTAAGTTGACAAAAATATGTAGAAAACTTCATGTTTTACCTCTTTTAAATCCAGCGGAAAAGTATGAAACAAGCTGGGTGTATTCACTGATGTCTAAATAACCCCACACAAGCAACTGGACATCATGAAAGTAAACCCTTTTTTACCTAAAATGATTTAAAATGTGCATGACTTGCCCAGTTTTCAGCAATATGAGGCAAACTACTTTTGGTTATAACTTTTTTATTATTCAGCCTGCAGACAAGGTTGAACCATCATTTTTTATTGTAAAGTACTATGTTTCCATGTATTCCATTTTCAAAGAGATAATTTTATTTTCAAAATTTTATGAACACATGCCTAGCTAAGTTAGGCATGATCATAACATTTTGAAAATAAAAGTATCTCTTTGAAAATGGAATACATGTTTCATACATGGAAACAAAGTACTTTACATTAAAAAATGATGGTTCAATCATGTCTGCAGGTTAAATAAAAAAATATATATAACCAAAAGTAAGTAGTTTGCCTCATATTGCTGAAATCTAGTCAAGTCTTACAAATTTTAAACCATTTTGGGTTACAAAAAAAAAAGGGTTACTTTCATGATGTCTTGGACAGTTGCTTGTGTGGGGTTATTTAGACATCAGTGAATCCTGCGACAACTCGCAATCCCCATAGCCCGGGGCAACCATTTTTTTGTCCGGGCTAGCTGAACCACGGGACATGCTGCCCGATCGTCAAGTACAAATGCTCCAAGAAAACATGATAAATTTGGCAATAACATCACAAGTTTCTAGTCAGTTTCTGAGTTATATCTTTGTAAATGAAACGTCCATATTCCTTTCCGTTATTATTTGATAAATAAAACAGTGCCGCTTTTCATTCATAAAAGCAAGAACCTCGTTATCAGAGGCCGCAATTTTGGCGATCGAAGGGCTTATGCACATGTTTGAACTGCACATGAGTGGCAACATGGTTTGCAAGATCTCGAGTCGAAACATGTGGTCTCTATTTATAACCATGACATCATTTTCTCGGGCTTCGGAAAGTCAAAAAAATCTGAAAGAAATAAAAAATTGTAAAATGGACCTTTCCCACGGTCACATTACATGCGTAATGATGATTTAGGTCAGTTGAATGTAGTGGCTATTGCATGATAGGATGGGGAAATGGTGTAGTTTGCTACCGATTGTCGAAATCAGCAAAATATCTGACCAATCAATACCATTTTAAAAGTCTTTAAAATGATTGCAATATTATTTGGGCATAATCGGGCAAGAAAAAGTTGACCTAGCCTTGCCCGATCGATCGGGCAATTAAAAAAATCATTGCGGCCTGCAGTAAATACATCCCAGCCCACATCATACTACATTGCTGGATTTCAAATGTTCATATGAATGATTATAGAGGGCAATATTTTTTTGAAAATTTGGTAGCCAAAGTATGTGGAAAACTCCCATGTTTACCTCTTTTAAATCCAGCAAAGTAGTACGAAGTTGGCTGGGATGATGTATTCACGTGTTTAAATAACCCCACACAAGCAACTGGACATGAAAGTAAACCCTTTTTTACCTAAATTGGTTTAAAATGTGCATGACTTGACCAAGGCTCAAGGTTTTTACAGGGAGCTACTAGCGCCAGGGGCCAAGGATCAGTTGGATTTATTGAGAACTAGGAGCTACTTTAAGTCTACCGGGAGCTAACCTTTTATTAAATAAAATAAGTTTAAGCAAAATTTGATGTTTTGGGCAAGCTTCTCGGGCGCTGGGTTGGACAAAATTTCAGCGCTCGTTTGCTTATTTTTGTACTGGCGCTTTGGCAGAAGGACCGATCGAGGGGTAAAAATCGCCCAGCGCCCGCCCACTAATATCTTGAGCCTTGGACTTGACCAGTTTTCAGCAATATATGAGGCAAACTACTTTCGGTTGTAACTTTTTTTTTATTCAGCCTGCAGACATGGTTGAACCATCATTTTTTATTGTAAAGTACTTTGTTTCCATGAATTCCATTTTCAAAGAGATACTTTTATTTTCAAAATGTTATGACCATGCCTAACTTGGCTCTTGGGGCAAGGAAGTATGAGTTCCCACTCGAGCCGTCGAGGAGACTTACAATTAGATATTTTATTTTAAACTCTCAGTCTTCACACACCTGTGCAGAGCCCAGTTACAAAGGAATTTACCTTCCTAGAATTATATGTAGACATTTTCGTATTGATTCAAGCTTGCAGAAAGAAGCATATTTCATGCGTGCAGGTTTCTGAGACAAACTCTTTGATAATGATAGTGTTAGTGTTGAAAAAAATGTTGCTTGCTGTCCATTTTAACATTCTATTGCTATTTTCTTTTCATTTACAGGACGCGGAGGTGCAGCTGGTTCCAAATTCCGCATCTCACTGGGTCTCCCAGTGGGTGCAGTCATCAATTGTGCTGACAACACAGGTACACATAGCTTAAAGATTACCCCTAACCCTACTACGTCATGCAAAATCCTCCGGCCAGCAGCACCTGTTTGCGCACGTACAAGATGTATAATATCACATGCTGCATTACCCCGGTTAAACATGAGTCACCGAATATTAGTGTGGGCACTGCAGTGGTTGATTCGCTTGCCTGCTGCGGCAACCAGTGTTCCTGACCCAATTTTGTTGACCCCTGCTATTCGGTTTATGCCACAAGGGCGCTGACCCAATTTTGTTGACCCCTGCTATTCGGTTTATGCCACAAGGGCGCTGACCCCTGCTATTCGGTTTATGCCACAAGGGGAACCATGTTCAGCTAAAAAATGTGAATAATTTCTTAACATTTTGGAATGAATTTTGCAAGATTGCTACATACCTGTAATAATCTCCCTTCTTTATCCCCCTTTTGACTGACTAGGTGGTAAGAACCTGTTCGTCATTGCTGTAAAGGGCATCAAGGGTCGTCTGAACAGGCTACCAGCCGCTGGCGTGGGTGACATGTTTGTAGCAACAATCAAGAAAGGAAAGCCCGAACTCAGGAAAAAGGGTAAGTACCAAGAAATGAAGACAATGTTCATGATTAGGTCTAGGTCTATCCATCTCTCATTGTATAATTTGAATAAACGATTAACGATTGAATCGATTTAAATACATTTGCAAAAATCCATCGCAAGAATCCATGCAAATAGTGTGTTTTAGACAGATTATCTTCTTGCAATTTTTCTGGTGGGAATAGATTCTTGTATTCTCCTTGAATTGCTGACCCTTATTAATATAGTCATGCGTTGTGCTTTAATCCAGTTTCTGAGACCTATTTTAGAATATTGTTTGACGTGTATTAGCACCATTTAATTAATTTGAATGGAATACAGGATTGGATAGCATGTGTATCATAAATTTCAAAACTATTCAAAACTTGTGGGTGGTTGATAAATTGGCCTGTTCAGCTTGGCTCTTGGTCGACATCATATTGATAATTTGTGCGACAACGAAAATGTTTGCGGACAACAGCGCTAGAAATTTGACATGCTTCCTGGAAAGTAAACATTCGTTTCAGCCCTATATATAGCTCAAGCCTCAATGTGATCATTTTTTGTAAAACTGCTTAAGTTTCTGTTATTCGAAGCATGGAATTTCTGTTCAGAAAACAACAGAGTACTGGGTTGAGGTCATCGCAGTTGCCAGGCCTGGACAAAAATTGATTTCCTGATAAGCTACCCCAATTTCCCTCAAATGGAAAATTTCCCACTATTTCTTATGCATTTCTTTGTATGGAAGACCAAGATGTTTCCTCCAAATGCCCACATTTTCCTGGCAATGAGCTTCCCATTTCCCCCATTTTTTCACAAATGAGTCGCAACGCTTTGAACTGCTTCGCTTCAGGATGTATGTTTGCTAGCCTGCTAAAATATGATGCAATTTGATTCACACAAAGATGCAGTTTACATGTATGCGTTGAACATCATGCATGCATCAACTTCTTGATATATCTTAATCTGACAATTTCCAGTTTATTGCAATTTTGGGTCAATAAAAACCAAACGTCTGGTAAAAAATATTCTAAATCCTACCTTGTTCCTTATTGTCTACTACAGTCATGCCGGCAGTGGTCATCAGGCAGCGCAAACCTTTCAGGAGACGAAATGGGGTGGTGCTGTACTTTGAAGACAATGCGGGGGTCATAGTGAATCCGAAAGGTGAAATGAAGGGTAAGTACTAACTCAGCAGTCCACATTACTGAAAGTGTTTAGGCCAAATCAAAGAACAAGATTGTCTCAGAAGTCTGTGCGTGTAGGTTTTAAAATTTGCATTTTACCGCATGACTTTTGAAACCTTTTTTTTCTTCTTGATGGTGTGAGCCAAGTTGGGACTGTATGGAATGTTTTTTCCACACACTCTTTATACATATGAATGTATAGTTAAATCAGTTCTTAATTGGCGTGAAAAGTGTTTTTTATCTCTCCACTCGCAAAAGTACAAATGCACGATTTGGGCCGAACGCAAGAGTGTTGAATTTGATGCACTTGTTGCGTTAGTGAGCCGGGCGCCTCTCTAATATTCATTTGCTGCTGTAATTAAGGAGGCTCGCCAGTTTGTAGCTGATGGTGCCTCTCTAATATTCATTTGCTGAGCTGTAATTAGGGAGGCTCGCCAGTTTGTAGCTGATGGTGCCTCTCTAATATTCATTTGCTGAGCTGTAATTAAGGAGGCTCGCCAGTTTGTAGCTGATGGTGCCTCTCTAATATTCATTTGCTGCTGTAATTAAGGAGGCTCGCCAGTTTGTAGCTGATGGTGCCTCTCTAATATTCATTTGCTGAGCTGTAATTAGGAGGCTCGCCAGTTTGTAGCTGATGGTGCCTCTCTAATATTCATTTGCTGAGCTGTAATTAGGGAGGCTCGCCAGTTTGTAGCTGATGGTGCCTCTCTAATATTCATTTGCTGCTGTAATTAAGGAGGCTCGCCAGTTTGTAGCTGATGGTGCCTCTCTAATATTCATTTGCTGCTGTAATTAAGGAGGCTCGCCAGTTTGTAGCTGATGGTGCCTCTCTAATATTCATTTGCTGCTGTAATTAAGGAGGCTCGCCAGTTTGTAGCTGATGGTGCCTCTCTAATATTCATTTGCTGAGCTGTAATTAGGAAGCTCGCCAGTTTGTAGCTGATGGTGCCTCTCTAATATTCATTTGCTGAGCTGTAATTAAGGAGGCTCGCCAGTTTGTAGCTGATGGTGCCTCTCTAATATTCATTTGCTGCTGTAATTAAGGAGGCTCGCCAGTTTGTAGCTGATGGTGCCTCTCTAATATTCATTTGCTGAGCTGTAATTAGGAGGCTCGCCAGTTTGTAGCTGATGGTGCCTCTCTAATATTCATTTGCTGCTGTAATTAAGGAGGCTCGCCAGTTTGTAGCTGATGGTGCCTCTCTAATATTCATTTGCTGCTGTAATTAAGGAGGCTCGCCAGTTTGTAGCTGATGGTGCCTCTCTAATATTCATTTGCTGCTGTAATTAAGGAGGCTCGCCAGTTTGTAGCTGATGGTGCCTCTCTAATATTCATTTGCTGCTGTAATTAAGGAGGCTCGCCAGTTTGTAGCTGATGGTGCCTCTCTAATATTCATTTGCTGAGCTGTAATTAGGAGGCTCGCCAGTTTGTAGCTGATGGTGCCTCTCTAATATTCATTTGCTGAGCTGTAATTAAGGAGGCTCGCCAGTTTGTAGCTGATGGTGCCTCTCTAATATTCATTTGCTGCTGTAATTAAGGAGGCTCGCCAGTTTGTAGCTGATGGTGCCTCTCTAATATTCATTTGCTGAGCTGTAATTAGGAGGCTCGCCAGTTTGTAGCTGATGGTGCCTCTCTAATATTCATTTGCTGCTGTAATTAAGGAGGCTCGCCAGTTTGTAGCTGATGGTGCCTCTCTAATATTCATTTGCTGCTGTAATTAAGGAGGCTCGCCAGTTTGTAGCTGATGGTGCCTCTCTAATATTCATTTGCTGCTGTAATTAAGGAGGCTCGCCAGTTTGTAGCTGATGGTGCCTCTCTAATATTCATTTGCTGCTGTAATTAGGGAGGCTCGCCAGTTTGTAGCTGATGGTGCCTCTCTAATATTCATTTGCTGAGCTGTAATTAGGAGGCTCGCCAGTTTGTAGCTGATGGTGCCTCTCTAATATTCATTTGCTGCTGTAATTAAGGAGGCTCGCCAGTTTGTAGCTGATGGTGCCTCTCTAATATTCATTTGCTGCTGTAATTAAGGAGGCTCGCCAGTTTGTAGCTGATGGTGCCTCTCTAATATTCATTTGCTGCTGTAATTAGGGAGGCTCGCCAGTTTGTAGCTGATGGTGCCTCTCTAATATTCATTTGCTGCTGTAATTAAGGAGGCTCGCCAGTTTGTAGCTGATCAAACTATAGTAATTCTATTTCACCAGACAATGTAAAAAAATAGCAGATGATACTGTAATTTTGTCAACACTTTTACGGGGGCTGAAACCCAAAAAATCGTAAAAAGGTCCCCAATTTTTTTGCCGTCAGCTCTTGAAATTCTGCTAAGTAGGGGTGGGGGGGGGGTAGCGATGTGGTTGTCCCAAAACCGGCAAAAAAAATCGCATGGTACAAGTGGCAAATGTACCAACGGAACCTACCTATGTCTCTGAAAAAGGTAAAGTGGTACACAAAAAAGGTATATTGTTAAATTTTACGGGGGGCGCCCCCCCCCCCCCTGTATCCGCCACTGCTTATGACTCTGATTGAAGAATTAAAGACTCGTGAGTTGAGTTACAAATTTGAATTGGGTCCTGATATTATTGAGCCACCACTGATAATTTGAATCACATCAAACATTGCCTACGAGCTGATAAATTGTTCACTTGATATAAATATAATGCCTGCCGATCAAATTATAATATTTATTTTTATAGGTGGAATAATTAATATATTTTTTCTCATTTTGTTTTTGTTTTTCCTTTTGTAGGTTCAGCCATCACAGGACCCGTAGCCAAGGAATGTGCAGATTTGTGGCCCCGTATCGCTAGTAATGCTGGAAGTATTGCTTGATTAAGGAACAGTTGTTTACAATAAATATCTATACATGTAGAGAGAAAAAAAAACTAAGAACGTTTCTCAAATTGGTGTTATTTGTGTGTATTATATTGTAATATACAGGGTGTCCCAAAAGTTATGATACCTTTTCAAAAAATAATTCACAGAATAAAACTAGAAACATATTTGGATAGAGAAGACTTAGAGAATTGTTTTGATACCAAACGTACATACGATAAATACTATCAGTGTTGCCAAAGTATATAGAAGGAAGTTTTCCAAACTGCTGCATAACCCTAACCGCACTGAATCTCACTGCCAGAAACTATCTCCAGGCACGTACTGCTGCATTGCCGCGATGACGTCACCTACCGCAGGCATATGTGGCCACGGAGTTTATAGCCGCTAGGGAGTTAGCTCAGTTGGTAGAGGGACAGACTTGGGTGCGGTTGGTCCCGCGATCGAATCCCGGGGGGTGCTGGGTGATTTTTCGGGTAAAAAAAATAGCACTTTTTCCCCCCTCCCCCCGATACGCACAAAAAACTAGCTTTACTGGTTAGGGTTAAGGGAGCGAAGAGAAAAAAGTTTTCCACGGGTGATTCTTTTTAATTTCAGATAATTCTTTATTAATGTGTACGTGAACATCCTATAGTATTGTGAGTTATGTGACCAAACTTTTCAGTGTGTTTTATATAAAGGGTCATGATTGGTATCAAAATAATTTTACACATTTTCGTCTATCCAAAATCCAAATATTATGTTTTCAAGTTGTTACTGCAAATTATTTAAAGAGAGCTACAAAGGTATGAAAACTTTTTAAGGACACCCTGTATTTGTAATTATTTCTTCAGCAGTGCTTGACATAATCTACTTGTGTGTCAGTCCAAGTTGGGAGAGATAATGTCAAAGCCGTATTCTAGGTGTTTGCACATGACATCACTTTCCAACTTGTGCTTACACAAGAGTTAAGGCCTCGGAGCAAGCTGTAGTGTATGGACTGGGCCAGACATTTTAATCAAAGAAAGTTCAGAAATTGTTTTGAATATTTTGTGATATATTCATATTGCGTTTCATATCAATGATAAGCCGATGGATCATGTGTTCCTCTTTCATTCATAATCGTAGCAATCACTTGTTTCAGTGCTTAGGCCAAATTAAATTAATTGTTTGTCTCAAAGCTCCTCTCCTGTTGTAAAACTAATGCGGGGTTTTTTTCCAAGTTTTTTTTAAAATATAAAATATTGAAATCCTTGTAAAAGTGAACTTTTGTTTAAGATGATGTGATCAATGAAAAATCTGTGAAATTTTGGGATTTTTTTTGTTGTTGTTCAAAAAATACATGTAGCCATTTGCTTGAATGTGGGGGTGTCTCATAAAAAAAATGTGCTAAATTCTCCACTTCTGTGCTCAAAAGGACAACATTGTGTAAATTGGGTGTTACATTGACAAAATACACTGTTTAAGCAGGGTACTTGTTATTTAAAACTGTTAAACAACATTTTCTGCTGTGTTGTGGAGATGCTCTATTGACTTTTGAGAACAAATGGCACATTCAGATTGAAACCTCCCCATACTCATAAGGATGTGGCCGAGCTATGAAACTGGTAATTGCTACACATATTGGGCCGTATTCTCATGTGTTTGACTGTAAACACATTGTTTTACTAAGCGTAATTCTCGAAAATGTAACTAAACTTGTGCACGTCCATTTGTACACTTTGAATGATTGCTCAACCGTGCCCGATACAAGCTGACATGCAGATATTGTAGGCTTTAAAAAATATACGTGCATTTGAGGAATTATGTCGATAAGTATTGTAACCCATTTGGGCCACAATAAATTGAATACAGTAAACGCACGACTATTGGGACGAGATTTGCCAAGTTTAAAATCGGGTTTTGTTAAACATGTCCTTTAAAAGATAAACTTGCGTTTTATTTAGACACGAGAATACGGCCCTTAGTGTCTCTGAAAAGATGAACACATCCGCTTTTAATTGATATATGCAACACAATTTGAACATACAGGGTGAGTCAAAAAGACTGCAATAGGGGAAAGAAGCCATTTTGTTTTCAAAACCAAAATGAATTTTAAAACTTTTTAGACATTGCAAGAATGATATATTTAATCCTAACTTTGTGTGAAAAAAATGAAGTCGATCGCATTTTCCGTTTGTCTTTGGTGAACCTTTTGACCAGTGCACCCATTTTACACATTTGTCCACGAGATACCCAAAATATGCATTGGATCGCAAAATGTGTCTCTTTCAAATTTGTGATGCTATTGGAATTTGATGCATCCTTTCTTGTTTACATATGAGTTAGCATAATCAACAATAATCGTACCCATGCAATGAAAGCGTATAATGTTCTTAATTTTTTAATAAAAAACTGAAATTTTCCATTTTTTTGTTGGCGTGATTTTCATATATGAAAATGCAATGTGTACCATTTCAAATGAAAATCACTGTGCTTGTGGACAAACAGGTATATTTGGTTGTGCAGCAAAGAGGGTCACCAAATACAAACGAAAAATGCGATCGACTTCATTTTTTTACACAAAGTTAGGATTAAATACATCATTCTTGCACCGTTTAAAAAGTTTTAAAATTCATTTTAGTTTTGAAAACAAAATGGCTTCTTTCCACTATTGCAGTCTTTTTGACTCACCCTGTACAGTGGCGTGCGCAGGATATTGTGAGTGGGGGCCACCTGGCCATAAATGAAATTCCCCCGACGTACCAACAACAAAAATAGTAATAGGTAGCCCCAATTTTTTTGCTGTCACCTCTTGAATTTCACATAAGTGGCGAGGTCAAAAAAATTGCACAATACAAAAATAGCATAGTCGACCAACGACTAATGGCCAATCGTCCGGGTTTTCAACAGTTTTCTCTACATGTTTACCTTTGACTGCTGCAAAAATTTGTCGACTACATGTACAAGTTTGCCGACTATTTCGGTCACATCTCCCCCACACACACCCTCTAGCAATGGCCATGCCCCCGACTGGCAGTAATTTTCCCCAGACTGATTTCAATAGTGCCCCCCTTTGCGCACGCTACTGTGAACATATTCCAGAACTCGGCCAAGTACTTGAGAATATGGGGAGGTCCAAATCTGAATATTCCAAAATCATCACTATTTTGTCCTCAAAAGCATAAAATGTTTAACTATGGGGTTCTTCAATATAAACATTCGTTCAAGCAGGGTACTTAAACAACTTCAGTTGTGTGTTTTTACAGTGTAGCTGTCAATGTTATCCTAAATAGTTGATGAATTTGGCACGATTTGAATAAGACCTCCCCACATGAACAAGCAGGTCGCTAAAGCACTGAAACATGCGATTGTTGCGAAGAGGTATCGTTTGAAAGAGGAACACATCAGCTTTTCATTGATAGGATTTATCACAAAATCTTTACAAATTTGGTGATTGAAAATGAATATCCAATTTTTCTTCTTCTGAGTAGTTCATTTGATTTTGGTGAAAAGAAATGAGACAATTTTTCAGGAAGACATAAATGTAAGAATGGTTAGGCAATTCTCATTGGTTATCAGAGAAATCAGCATCATTTATATCAGACCACTTGAAGGCATATTAATATTATGCTATCTTTTCCATGGGACGCCCTCTATCCTTTTTTGAAAACAGATTTTCTTGCAGATAATACATTTCTGATCATAAATCATGAATATATTTTGAGTAAAAAGAGGTTGAAAATAGATTGTCCTGCTGCCTCAAAACCATAATTTTGAAGTAATTAGGAATCGTATCACCCTGTAAGTGGAATGTATTTATGATCAGAAATGAAAATCTGCTTTCAAAAAAAATCAAGGATAGAGGGTGTCCCATGGAGAGAAAAAAATCGCATAATATGCCTTTAACACGGCGTACATTAATTAGCGTGACCAACCTTTGCGCATTGCGTGGTAACTAAAGTTTTCTTCCATAACACACACTTCTGCAATATATCTACTGCGATGCATGGTGTACTCGCCGCACGGGATTGGATGGAATGTTTTTTGGTACTTATTCGTTACTAAACTGAATAAAAGTTGACAAATGTGAGCAATTAAAGATACAAATTTGATTAAATAAATGTTGATAGTAAGACTGTAAGAATGAGAACAAAGGTATTGTTTTTAGACCGTACCTGTGTTATATTGTCTGACATAAATGCGTTCTGTAGTGTTATTTTTTTGCATGAAACAACTCTGCAGGTCTACTTAAAATAATACAACCGCCCGCATTTATGTCGGACAATATAAAACAGGTACGGTCTAAAAACAATACCTTTATTCTCCAAATAAAGTGTATCGCACGTTGCACTGAAGCGGTGAAATAAGTATAATGCTCAATTTGAACGTAACTGCCATCATTTAATTTAAAAGTGGACATGAGGTAACATTTGGTAAATGTCTTTACATTAAGCAGAGGCTATTAATGCTAAATTACTGGGCCGCAAATCTAAGACTTGGCTCAGTCGTATATGAAATGTTAAAGATAACATGCAAAATTGGTTTGTCCACAGTAGCCTTCTCATAGTCCATTTGACTAAAATATTCTGAACAGGAATCAAAGACATGGCAAATACAGTATTACTTTTTTAGACAACATTTTTTGTCTTTTATTAATAATCAATAAGCTAAAAATAGAAGTTTGTAAAAGATTGCATCGCAATGGCCTAAATTAAGTATTTTGACTAGGTTTGAGAGACACTTTGAAGGCATCTGTGGACAAGTCAATTTTGCACATATCTTTGAACTACCGTATTTCATAAACATAAATAATCCAGAAATTAAGATTTTGTGCCAGTGATGCTCAATAACCACTGCTTTAATAAAATGCAAAGACATTTATAAACGTGAATTAATAAATAGAAGAAAATGGCTGTCAGATGTAGGTTAACTTGTTTTTTAACCACCTGGTACAGCAAGGAGGGCTTCTAGGTCATTCAGACATGCTGAAAGCCAACAGCTTCAGGGGCTGAACCCCCAACACCATTATTTGGGCGAGATGACAATCTGGTGCCCCACTTCCCAAGTCAGAAAAAAGCAGCTTATTATCACACCAAGGAAAATAACAGGAGGAATAATCTCCTTAAGTTAAAGGTATATTATGTGATCTTTCCAGGAAACGCCCTCAACATCGAAACAAAATTGAAAGCAGATTTTCTTGCAGATTTACATTTCTGATCATAAATCGTACATACATTCCAAGTTACAGGGCGATACGATTCTTATACTTCAAAATCATGGTTTTAGAGTGAAAATAAACTGTCGGATTGTCGATTTTTGTCCGACAACTTATTTTATACTCTAGTCTAAATTCACTCTAAAACCATGATTTTGAGGTAATTAGGAATCGTATCGCTCTGTAACTTGGAATGTATGTCCGATTTATGATCAGAAATGTAAATCTGCAAGAAAATCTACTTTCTAAAAGAAATCATGAATAGAGGGCGCTCTCTGGAAAAGATCACATAATATGCCTTTAAATGACTTTACTAAATGCCCACAGTTGTCTAATGCAGGCGTCAATGTGCATCTTGAACCTACCCTCCTCAAGGTTAGTCAAAGATTAGATGCCTAATTTCAACTTCTCCCATAAATTATACTATAGAAAGAACATAGTGCACCGAGGTGAACGTGAATCTTCGGGCTTCTTCACCAAAAAAAATTGCAGGAAGGTGACGACTTGAGGAGGGTACGTTCAAGATTCAAATCGATGCCTGCATAAAGCCTCTACAGGTGACCTTTCTATAGGGGAAAATTAAGATGCCACACTTGACAAATGTGTGACATTTGATTCAATTACCTGTACCATTTGATTTGAAGGCAATCACTTGATTATTTACATGTGTAAAGGAATCAAATGAGACCAAAAACTTGAGGTTTATTCAGTGATGTCTTGGAAGCTGCACCCTCAATTCTGATAAAAACTGTGATTTGTACATTTTTACAATTACGTATTACATGCATGAACTTTACACGTTTAAGGATTAAGAAAAATCAACCCTCTTTGTACAACAAAACATTGACTCAAATATTCTGCTATTACTATTACGGCTAATTCCAAAGAAGATTTCCTGTGCAGTCCATGCATGCTTAACACTACACTGGCAACAGTGCTTTCCCCAAAACAAGCAGTGCCACACATGTGTTAAAGGTAGATGTTCCGATTGCTGGCCCAATTTTCAACTTGGTGTTTTCTATTTTACATGAAAGGTCATCCTTAAAATTGTCGCATTCCAAAGTTTGAGTTGCATAACTGCAACGGTTTTATTTTTAGAAGCACAAGGTCACAAAATACTCTCCCATTGAGTAGTACACAAACTGGTTGGTGGTTAACCACCTTTGGCAGTAATTCACCACATTTTTAATAGCATATTTATAAATGGAACATTTCTGGCCCCTAAGATCTTGCAGACATAAAATATGGAGATTCTTCTGATATCAAGATATCCCAAAAAGAGTGATCGGAAGTCGGAACATACACCTTTAACAGCTGGAGGTCGTCTGACCTCTACCGTCTAATACATGGTACAGATAGGCTACTTGGCCACAAATATGAAAAGAAGTTGAATCCCAACTATAACTTGTATTCATAAAAATATAGGGTCAAAGGTCTTTAAGAAAATCGAGAGAGGACTGTATAAAAGACACATCAATCATATTACTTGTATAGGATTTTCTTAAAGACCCTCGTTTAACAATTTTATAAGCATTTCCTTGCACTGTAATGTCGATGGGAACCAGTAGACACTGGTGACAGAAATCAGTGGTCATGAAAGTGAAGCATATTCTAGTACTGCTCAAGAAATCTTCTTTGGGCTAAATCAGAATTTCACACTAGTAGCTTTTTTGGGGAGCATAGATAGATGTTTTCCGGTCCGAGTCTGAGGCTGACACAGGGAGTTATACCCAAAATGTTCATTGAAGTTGGTAACATTAAAACCTTAAGTGGACAACTGGACATCCTTGATATCTTAGGTGGTTGATTGACCTTGACATTGATTTAGGGTAGAAGGTCACGTGTGTTTCAAAATAATGTGCTCCACAGCTATAAAGCTGCTGGGTATAAAGGCTGCTTTTGTGATTTCATGAGTGGCAACAGCAAAAATGACCATTATTAATGAAAATTATATAAAATAAAATAAATTCAACACTACTGCCTATCCCTTTAAATTAATTAAAGGCATATTATGTGATCTTTTCCAGAGAGCGCCCTCCGTTCATAATTTTTTTTAGAAAGTAGATTTTCTTGCAGATTTACATTTCCGATCATAAATCATACATACATTCCAAGTTACAGAGCGATACGATTCCTAATTACCTCAAAATCATGGTTTTAGAGTGAATTTAGAGTGAAAAATATAAACTGTCGGGATTCCGACAGTTTATTTTCACTCTAAAACCATGATTTTGAAGTACTTAAGAATCGTATCGCCCTGTAACTTGGAATGTATGTACGATTTATGATCGGAAATGTAAATCTGCAAGAAAATCTGCTTTCAATTTTTTTTCGATGTTGAGGGCGTTCCCTGGAAAGATCACATAATATACCTTTAACCTAACCATACAGAGACACCCCCACTCACACACACCCATAGGACTGGCAAGTCCTCAAAAAGAGATACTTAAAGGAGAAACAAAAAATGATTGTAAAATACATGTTTTCCCTTGAAAGAGCCAGGGTCTTTATTTCTTTTTGTGTGATCTTTTTGGCTTGGCATCGGTGAATCTCATTAGTTTACTCGTGACACGTCTATCCGCTGAAGACACTGGCCTGCATGGCTTAGCTTTCAAGTCTGCTTTCATCATGTCCAATATCGGTAGCTTTGCGATCCTACTGTTGTACCTTGAGTGATCATACTCCGTTTTCTCTGCAAATAAACGCCGCAGTGTTTGTCCTTCTGCGATCATTTTTTCTCCGACTGCTACGCTGACGCGGCTATATGCTAGATCTTGTAGCGAACGTGGCTGCTGCTTATTGCGCGGACAATCTGAACAACTCAGTAGCTTCACTCGGTAAGTTTTCATTATACAATCGAACGGGATGAAACGCCATATGTTTTTTTTATAAATGGGATGATCATACCGGCTACATCCATCCATATCTACGGTGTGTCGCATCTCCCAATAGATGTCGTCGCAAGTTTTACATCTACCGAATGTGTCATAGAAGTTTTCCTGCCGCACAAGATTTTCTTCTCTAGCACTCCTGGAGTTCACGTATTCCTCGTGCAAATCTTCATAACCGATCAGCCATTCACCGTCGTCATCATGTGGGAACACCATCTTGTCTATTGTTGGGTTGGAGGGAACTTGTCTGGTGGATTTCAACTTAAACCCTGCCAATCTGCATGGTAAAAATAGTAAATAAAATGCAATCATTTAATGGGTGTTTTTGTAAACTGTCGACATTTCACCACAAGCAGTGGCGTAACAGCCAGGGGGGGGGGCAGGGGGGCACAGTGCCCCCCTGAAGGTGCTCAGCAGGAAATTCAAACCTACCCAGGAAAAATGGGGGGAAGGGCGATTTTTTGTGACCGTGCAAAATTTTGTGAGAGAGGGGAGAAAGGGGAGGGGGGAGGGGAGAGGAGGAGGAGGGAAAGGGAGATTTTATTAGTGGCTCACTTTATCTCTACATCTCTGAACCATGTCAGTGTTTTATAACAAAATGTAAATATTGATAGCAAGGAGAGTTTCAAGTCACCCAGGCAAGTTAAAACCCAACAGCTCGGCTCTCTGAATCCCCACCAACGGCATTCCCCCACCACCAGTGGCAAGTAACCAGTGCTTTTAACAAGATTGCTTCAGGAACGTTTTTCTAAACATAAAAAATAAATAGCCCATCTTTTAGCGCTTTGTGCAAATTATTTTAATATTTTGTTAGTCAATTTGAACAAGATGACTTCAGAAACGTTTTCTGGACCTTTTTAATGTTAAAATAGACATAGTTTGCACGATCTGCGCAAATTAGGTTCACCGATTAATAATTATTCATGTGTAACAAGAAGCATGTTAAGCTTCAATACTGAAACATTTAACCCAATTCGCGCCCAGGAACCTTTTTCAGGACCATTAAAAATGTACACTACTCAGACCCCATCTACGTCGCAAATTGCGCCGCTCACTCCACGTCGCTTGCGCCGCTTACCTAATGATTTTATACATAGCCATGGAATTTCAAAACCTTACGCCGTGTTGTTTGCTTTTGCAAAATTTAAGGGAAAATAAATCCAATTTTGAATGATATTGATAATAAGCCAATATTGATAGGAAATGAAGTGAATAAACTGAAGGCTTTTCAATAAAATATTGGTCAAAAGTACACACCAAATGGGTCTGAAAATTGAGAAAAAAAATCCAATTCCGACGGGGGCACATCCCCACTCAAACTCCACCCTGTTCATGTCACCGCTTTGATTAGTCAATCATGCAAAAATCAATTAAATTTATTTTTAAGCCCCGCCTAAAAAAATCCTGTGCACGCACGCCTATGTAAATCATCTCAACACACATACATTACTAGATCTAAGCAGTTAAGTAAGCAAACTATTGAGTCACACAGCTACTTGTGTGTGTGTATTATAAACCATGCATTTTTGAAGCAACAGTTAAACTTGGCCAGGCCTGCTTAGCCTTTCAAGTACTAATATTTCAATATGCCAAAAGGTTGAAACAAAACAACTTAGATACCGTTAGTAAACAAGAGTATGTATACTTCTCAGATAGAATAACAACTTATTTCAATATAATGTCACATGCCCTTCTAAGTAATTTGTTATCTACTCAGAATTTGCCATAAATGACATCAGGCAAAACACCAATCCTATCTATAAAAAGTATCCAAAAACCAACCATGAACCCATAAGAGTTCATGCAGGTTTTTAAATGGAATTAGTTCAAATCAAATCCATATAAAAGTATCTTTAAAAAATTATAAAAATGTGATTACTAAAAATAATGATTATGGCATACCTGCATATAAGAAAAAGATAAACAGGTCAGTCCTTGGTGCTGTCCTTAGGCTGAGTGCACCAAGAACTCACCTACCTGAGCATGAAGAGGTATTGTGTGAATAGGCAGGATCAATAGAGGTGTATTGTTATGTTAATGAGAGAGGGGAGAGGGTGGGTTTGTTTGAAGATCAGATTACAGGGTGATCCACACAACCAAAGATGACTCATAAGTTGAGGCTGTTACACACTTAAAAGGGCAGTGGTATTATAGCCAGGGGGGGGGGGGGGGGCCGAATATTTGAGCCGTGTCAGTTGAGATTGGCACTGTCGGTTCATTTGCCATGGGGAATCATGGAATTATGACGATAAAAAGTACAAAGATAACAATCATACCGTACTCCATGTTTATGGATTTTATGAAATAAAAACACCCATTAAAGGGAATAAAGGCATATTATGTGATCTTTTCCAAGGGGCAAATAAAAACACCCATTAAAGGGAATAAAGGCATATTATGTGATCTTTTCCAAGGGGCGCGCGCCTCTATTCATGATTATTTTTAGAAAGTAAATGTTCTTGCAGATTTACATTTCTGAACATAAATATATTCTGAGTTACGGAGCGATATGATTACTTCAAAATCCTGGTTTTAGAGCTAAGTGAATTTCGAGAGAAAAATAAGTTGTTGCACAGAACTGACAGTTTATTTTCACTCTTTAAACCATGATTTTGAAGTTATTAGGAATCAAATTGCTCTGTGTAACTCAGAATATATTCTTGATTTAGGATCAGAAATGTAAATCTGCAAGAAAATCTACTTTCTAAAAAAAAATCATGACTAGAGGGCTCTCCCTGGAAAAGATCACATAATATGCCTTTAAGAGTGGCACATACATTTATACTATTAGTTATCCCCTGCATGTTCACACAATACGGAAAAATACCTTGGTTTGGCATGTCATATCACATGAGGCCGCAGGCTCTGCGCCATCGCCTCTGTCCATAAAATCATCGCGAAAAACATGTCTGGTTAGGTTATATGCAGATCATTTATTTTTTGGCGTGGGTTAGACCTTTTTGCGGTATATTTCGGCCTCAGAATGTAACAGAAATCGACTCGGTTGCATTTAAATCATCCGCCATTTTATTTGTTTATCGTATTTTAAGCAACTCTTCCACAGACGCAAAGCAATCGCTTTACACGTAATATCATTTCGCGCCATCTGGTAACGCGGTTAATCGACGATATGGAATATATCGTGTGGTTTGACTTGTTGTTTACACGATATGGATCAGATTTCATACGTGTTAACCAATGAGATTGAAGTATGTACACTTACTAAACGATAAATGTGAGTACCCCCTTCCCCCTCCCTGCGGATTCAGAATGGCACCCTCCTATCGAAAACAGGTGACTGTTCTCCCGGGTATCTCTTTTTCAATTATTTCCCATCCATAATACTTATCTCCAAATGGGGAATCCGGTGAGGAAAAGCTGACTAACCAACCCAAAATTTGTTTACCAACAACGACAAACAACTCTAAATATTCCGGGTGGCACTGACATTGGGAAGGGATATAGGTATGTGCTGCCCTGAAGAACCCCCTTTTCACCCTCTTCTGCTTGCTATTAAGCCCCCCCCCCCTCCTTTTTGAGCCTGCATCAGCTCTTATAAGAGCCCCATTTGTGAACATTTTCATTCCAAAGCCCCAAATTTTTGAAAAATTGGCATTCTGACTATACAAATGTGGGGAAAAGTCAGTGTTTAAGACCATAATTTTGGAGAAAATCAGTTCTTAAGACCCCATTCTTTGTCAAAAATCGGCTCTGGTCTGCTCTGAAGCCCCCCCCCCCCATTTTTGAGACGCTGGATGGCACACCCATATTCAAAAAATAAGTTGAGTGCCCTCCCCGGGCTAAATATGTTCTCTATGTCTCACCTTTAATCTTTAAGTTCTCTCTTCTTCAACTCTTCATTCATCTCCTTGGCACCCTTCCTTAATTCCTCAGAAAATGTCTTGGTGAAAGCGCCAAACCGTGTGCGGGTATTTTGTTGCTCTTCTAATTTCTTTAAAGTCTCCGACTCGGATGCTTGTTCAATGGCTTCGTGACCTGTGTAACACAGTGCAGAAAGCAAAGCAAGTTTACTCAATGAAATT
This sequence comes from Ophiura sarsii, assembly GCA_035610835.1. Classification (NCBI taxonomy): domain Eukaryota; kingdom Metazoa; phylum Echinodermata; class Ophiuroidea; order Amphilepidida; family Ophiuridae; genus Ophiura; species Ophiura sarsii. The sequence continues at coordinate 65,890,373 of CM069456.1, forward strand.
CTAGTACAGGGATACTTATGTGCACCAAGTCGTTTGAAGCTATGTGTGTTTCGGACCAAGATAAAGAACATGCAGTATTTAGCCCTGTCATGAAATATCTGAAGAACAAGTCATCAAAAAATATTCACTTCACTCTCGTTCCCTGAACGATTGCATCTATTAGTATTGATCTGAACAATATGCACACATTATCCATTGTGCGCGTGAGCTCGAGTTCAGTTCTATATAAACACTGTTACACCGGGTGGAGAAGCTTTGTACAATTATCACACATTTAGTAAAATCAATCGGACACAGTGAATCTAGGCAAGCTTTTGTTTCGCAGGCAATTTGTGCGCACACTGGCAGGCAAGCTTTTGTTTGCTTGGCTACTGTGACGATACAGGTGACATCGTCTATAGATATCAGTAATACAAGTACGAAAGTAGGCCCTGGACACTAATAGTAGGCATAGCACAATGCACACACACTGTACACACAGAGTCTGCCACTGGGAGCATTACACCAGTGAACAACAACATATGAAGAGCTGTGTTGCATAAAGGCCTACATCCACTTCTACCTGTTACTCATTTTGCATTATTGAGTGGATGGCTATTCACGATGTGGAATGTGGTTTGTATTGTTGCCTCAATTGGCGTGCATGGATGCACTAATCCAAGTCATGAAGACAGCCATGGAATATTTGGATTAATTAATCATGCAAAATGTGTAACATGTAGGAGTGTTCTGTAAGCCCTTATGCAAAACAATCTTTTCATATAATGTTTGCAGCTCCACTTTGAAAAACACCCCTATATAAAATTAATTATCCTCACATTGGGCACTCTCTGTAGGGCAGTGAGCTTGCCATATATGGTATTCATGACCTTGGACTATATAACCTTGATCCAGGTATAAATACTTATCATCCGGTTTTTTAGATATGACTGTTTTTACCAATTTTCGAAATTTGCTCTGAACTTGAATATATTGGGCCAATTTAAGTAAACCTAACCTGAAAACACTTCAATCCATTTAGTGATGCTCAGATTTTGCATCCTTTGAGTGCCCAATGTGAGGAAAAGACTGAGAATTTAAATATGGGTATTTAAGAAATGCAAAAGCTTGTTTAATTTCTAAATCCATCAATATTTGTCAATCAAATTGGGTATACATGTTATATATCTATTACCGATCACTCTTATGATGGGAAAAAAATTGTCGGACATTGCTCATTTGCATATTAATGACTTGAATAGATAATTAGCTAATTTGCATATTTAATGAGCTTATGAAACTAAATTATAGTTTAAAAGATTGGGTATCGTACAGTTAGCCATAATACCAAGTTTGATTGCAATACACCATTCACATCTGGATTTATAACATTTACGCATATTAATTAGCTGGACTTGGTAACTTTTTTTATTGCGGTCAGTAAAACTGGTCAAAATGACCAATTTCACTAGCTTATTTTAGCTTAATGCAATATAATTTTACCATATTTTTTAATTTAACATGGTATATAGATATTCAATTGTTAAAGAAATATGTGTAAATGGTGTTTTGAATGTTACATTATTAACAAATTGAGCTCTCTAAATCCAGATAAATTATATTTGTGGGCATTGTTACTGTTTTTGGCAGGTTTTCGGCCATTTTCCGAGTATCTGAAAATACCGTACCACAAGAATGCATTGACCGATTGTCATAATTCTTTTTGGAAAATAAATCTTTCCTTGCAATCTTTCATTTGAATCCAATTTTGTACATGTCTCAATCATTTGAATGTTATGTGTGCTATGCCTACTAATAGATGAGAGGAAGATGTTCCAGGGGCCTGAACAACCCAGATTGATAACACTTTCCATCCAGGGGCCTGAACAACCCAGATTTATAACACTTTCCATCCAGGGGCCTGAACAACCCAGATTGATAACACTTTCCATCCAGGGGCCTGAACAACCCAGATTGATAACACTTTCCATGGGGAAATTAGTTTTACCATCAAATTGTTTAGAAACCTTTCCCAACTTTCAAAATCTATCTCAAGAATCACTGAACTAATACTAGACATATTTGTACTTATTTTAATACATTTCTCATGGTGATTCCAATTATGGTAATTAAATTCAATAATGTTGACATGTTTCAAACATTTTGTCATGTCGTCTGCAGACGCAGAAGTGTTAACAAATTGGAGGGGGCCAGTCTTTTGGGAATGATCATGCATACCCAAAGTCAATGTCGGCTGAAACCACCAGAGTGCTTACTCACTTATTTCTTTTGCTCTACTGAAACCATACACTGTGACCTGTGCCAGTCGCCTCATCAAACGGCTATCTGCTATCTATCACAACAAAAAAAAGAACAAAAGAATACTTATTTATGAAACTAATATACAAGTGAATCCAATGAGCATTTGTTTGATTCTGTAATGGCGAGTACATACTATCCTTGCTGCGCATCGGTGGATATCGTTGCTGAAGTTGAAGCAATGTCAACTTTTATCTGCCAACGTCAACCGATACACAATGAACGTGTCTTAACCAGGGTTCTAGCTACGGTGGGCGGCACTGGGCGGGGCCGCCCGGCACTGACAATATCCGCCCAGCACTCTAAAAAAACCATTTTTTTTGGGGGGGGGGGGCCTCATAAAACAAGAAATTATTTGAGGAACCCTCAAAGTGCATTAAAAAACCCTAAAAAGACATTAAGAGGGCCTTTGGATCCCATGCCATTATCCACTGCACTTCGTTCGCTACACGTTCTCCGTTCGCCATCAGTAAATTTACCCGGCACTAAAATGGTCCTGGCTAGAACCCTGGTCTTAACCCCATGAGCACTACCTACTTTCTTACCGTGTCTCTGATTGGCTCATTACAGGATATAATGTGGTATACCCTGTGAGTAACCAATCAAAAAAGTGCTTTTATATCTCTATCAACCATACCACCATTCTTACTGAATCTCTGATTGGCTAAATATATGGTATAGCACTCTTTGTAACCAGTCAAAATTTTACTTAGATGCTGATACATAAGCAGGTAGTGGTCATTGTTTCTTTAAAGATAGACATTTTAGTTTAGTTGCCAGACTATGGTGTGATAATGGATTGGCAAGTCCATTTTTACATCGTGTGCCGATATCCACTACTCAAAATATGGACATGACCATCCATTCACACACCCAATTAGGCAGACAGCTCTGTTGGCCATTGGCCACATGGTCATTTTGGGGAAAACACAGCCAGTTATCTAACTCATCTTGCCGTACGGGCACAGGCTGAAAAAGTAGGCAATACGGAAAGCTCCTTGCCGGGAAATTTGAGCATTTGGAGGGAAAATTTGGCATTTGAAGGGAAATGTTACTCTTTCATTAAGAAATGCATTCCATTTTGGAGGGAAATTTGGAATCTCTTGCCAGGAAAAAAACATTTTTTTCAGGCCATGCGTACGGGTTCAATTTCCCATTTAGGCCATGCTCAACAAATTCTCCAACTCAGCAAGAAGTATGGATAGTCCTGCAACCAAACTAAAATGTCCATCTTTTATTCTTTAAGTAAGGTGTATAACATTATTCTTCTTACCAATTTTAGTTCAGCGCCAGGCTAAACCAACTTTTAAAGTAAAGATGAGTTTATACGATGGATAAAACCAACTTAGTTGTTTTCTTAGCTTTGGGGTGAGTGACTGTCCAATGTCCATCAACACATTTTTCAGATCAACAACAACAAACTGTTAACTACGAGCCCGAATGAAAGCAAAAAGTTGTGCCACTCTTGGGAAAAAAGATGCTTGTGGAATGATCCCCCAGGGGGGTGTACTTAGTGGATATGAGGTTATGGGGGATGTGCCGCCAAATAGGGTCCCCTTTATCATAGCTATTTTTGGTAAATTGATGGGTCTAAAATCTTTAAATTTGCTGTTTTTCACAGAAATCGTACCAAGATGTGTTTAATATGTAGGAAAATTATGGGTCTCTGGTAAATATGGGTCCATTTTCTGCCGAGAATTGGTAATGTTTGGGTCAATTTTCATTTTGATAGCGGCACATCCCTACCAACAAAATATCTTCCCCTTTGGAGAAAGATTTATTGCGCTCATTATAATATTCAGTATTTACTAATGGATGTCCATATGACTATGAGCTCCGAGATAACTTAACTAGCTTTCAAATGACGTTTGTTTTTGTCCCATTTGCTTTATCCTATCCCAAAATTTACTTGATATAGTTGATCAAACATATCTGTAGATTGAGAAAAGCAACTTTATACTAATACTATCAAATAAATGGCATTTCTAAGACAGATAAATTATCTTTTAGTTATGTCAAGATTTATGCTAAATAATGAATATTAAATGAAAGCAAACAACAAGGAGCATGTGCACCCTTTTTTAGGGACACCCAGGTGTATGAAGTAATACTGAACACATCTATCAAAACCTTGTACGTAAGTGCTCTTGCCACTGAACATGTATAAAACAGCACTTCCTATGCACAACTGTTGGGCAGTTTTACTTTATACATGCTGAAGGGCCGGAAAAACATAGACAGTTTTGACTTTACCTTTTCAACCAGCTGCTCGTTATTCACAAGATACCTAGGATTTAAAGAAAACAAAAACATATTTTAGTATAAATCTAGACAAATGTATTACAGATACAGACCCGTCAGACCCAGGGTGTTGCACTTCATGAAATAGACTTTGTGTAAGGCCAAACAAAGAAGATAGTCTGTCTCAGAAGCCCGCCCGCATTGGTATGTGAAATGAGCTACGGCGCGTATGTCTATGCGCTAGTCCTAAAAAAAACGTCCTTTTTTTTAAATTTTCTTTTTAGAAAAAGCGTTTACAAAAATTCTCTGAAGCTTGGATGAGCGCAAAAAAAGAATTGCATACCTCATAGCCTATTTTCTAAAAAAAAAAAATCGCACAGCACTTTGCTTATTTCCAAAATGTTTCCGAGACAGACTATCTTCTTTGTTTGGCCTAAAGTGTTGTAAGGTCTTTGTTAATTTAATTCTCGCCAGTTTGTCCGAGTCTATATATTATTCTTTTAAATAAATGTGAAATGTGCAGAATTTGTTAATGTTTATTGCGTTAATACAGGGATGATAAAAAGCCTAACAACGTGCACTATAAAAAAAGTGAATGAATTTAATATTGCTGTCAACAATAAAGGGAGAGACAGAGAGAGGGCATTCAAATTCATGAATTTATTTATGGAACAGTCCAAACTCTTTCATTTTATAGTGCTGGGAGATATCAAGCCTCTCAGTCTCAAACCCAATATCATAAAATGTTCTTCATCTCTTCAACAAGTATCAGAATTTGCTTAATTCAAACAGGAAATCAAACTTAAACCTTTCCCCAGCAGATTTTTTAGGGGCGAAGCCACCCTATTAGCATGTGATTGCAAAAATGTACACATTTAGGTCTTTCTAGACCAAGCATGTGCAACCTGCGGCCCGCGGCCCGCCGACCTCTAATCTGCGGCCCGCGAAGCAATCCTAAAATTCCCTCTGATGCGGCCCGTTTTAAACGGAGCTCCCTAGTTTTACACAAATGGCGGATTGATTTGGTGGTGTGCTCCCTTATAATTAGTAGGGTGACGCTCTGCATTAGGTAAATATAACCCAAGGCGTGATTGCGTGATAAAATCCCTGGTTAAAATGGCGCTTGCAGCACCAACAGTGAGTAAAAAGAGATAATTACACGAAGAGAAGCGGGTATTCCATGAGCAATGGACTTCGCCTCTCCCTATTACTCCTCCTTCGGACGTGTTTTGGAATGTTTGACAATCGCTGCGGCCCGTGAATAGATCTCAAAATCACAATGCGGCCCGTGTGGTAGAAAAGGTTGCACATGCTTGTTCTAGACATAAGTGGAGGCTGCCATGTTTGTAGTCTTTATAAATTACATGGACATTATATGCAGTTTATTTTAACAGTATCCACAGTCTGTGCTGGAGTCAAAGCTATATTTGTTTATTGATGATTCAATTAGAGAGATGTTATTATATCCCAACAGAGAGACATATAATAGCTTATCTTGTTTGACTAAGGAGAAATCTCCACTTGTTATCTAATAAGTGGTGAGTTGCGCGAGTCTCTTGTACATCCCTAGTAGCGACGTTACGCTAGCTTCAGTATTATGAATTGCTCTGACAGTTGCTGTAGCAGATGTTGAATTTCGTGCGATGTTATGAAATCGTGTCATAGCCTGAACATCAGAGAAATTGCACATGGAGCCGTACTGCCTGTACTATGTTTAGAGTGGTGTTTTTATTTGTTTTTTGGTTTGAATTAGGGAAAACACATACACCATTTCCCTGGTATTTTGGTATGAAACAGATGTTTGGTTACAAAATATGCTTTTTTCTCTTGGATCGCCGCCCCCATTCCATTTCAATGGAATTTTTATTACTCCAGTCCATTGGAACAATTATTTTGGGTTTCAAACATGAATTTATTACGCATTTTGTCTTGGTGGCCATATTTTCCCACTTAATCAGTGGGACAATTTGGCCACCTGCTAAGACTGAACCGTGACCAGCCTTTCACTGTCACTCAGTAGAGCGTGTATCTCAACCGTTAACCGAGATTCTCGAAATGACGTCATTTCAAGTAGGCATTGATTTGACGTCACTGTTTGTGATTGATTGCTTGATTGATTGCTTGATTACTTGATTGATTGATTGATTGACTTCATTAAAAACATGTTCTTACAGTTCGAAGGCGCTCTTTAAATTGACAATCAATCAATCAACCAATTAATCAAGCAATCAATAAATCGATTAATCAATCAATCAATCAATTAATCAATCAATTAAATAAATAAATGAATCGATCAAACGATCAATCAATCAATAAATAAATACTTAAATATATAAATCAATCAATCAATCAGCCAATCAATCAATCAATCAATCAATCAATCAATCAATCACAAACAGTGACGTCAAATCAATGCCTACTTGAAATGACGTCATTTCGAGAATCTCGGTTAACGGTTGAGATACACGCTTGGCCCTGTCACTCTGTAGTACAACAAATCATACTTAGGGGGCTGGCATTTTCTTCGGAAGGGGGGGGGGGGGGGGGGGGGTCCCAAAAATGTGGATAGACCCAGACAATTTTTTCATGACCCCCCCTATCCAAGAGCTGCATATTTTTATGACCCCCCCTACCAATACAGTCCATTATTTTGTGACCCCCCCCCCCCCCCCCTCCCCAACACACATTTCAGAAATGAGAATATCAAGTCAAATTTAATATGCGCTTCTTTTTTTTTCTTCACGCAAGCATGCTTTGATAAATTTGTGACACCCCCCATTTTCAATGAAATAATGTTATGACCCCCCCTGTTTTCATGTCAAAAAAACTATGACCCCCCAGTATATTTGGGACCCCCCCCCCCCCCCCCCCCTTCCGAAGAAAATGCCAGCCCCCTTAGTGATATTTGTCATCAGTTGGTATTATTCATCATAGGGTATTTTGCATGTTTCACTATCTGTCCCCATCCTAGGCTAAGGAAAAAACAAAAAAACCCACCAACGTATGGGTTTCCAGATGACATCTCACTTCAGAAGTGCGTTTTATGCCCGATGGCCGATGTTCTTTTCCCACTTACCTAAGCAGAGCTCTAAGAGGCATGATAGAAGAGAAAACTTGAACACAAGTACACACCGTCACCGTGTACTAGAAATATACATGAAGGGAAAGAATTACGAAAGAGACTAGATAGAAAGAGAAGAAAGCTAAAGGTCATGGGTTAACGCCAATCAATCAAAAAGGTCAAACTTAAAAATGTATATAGAAACTCTTATATTTCCCTCTATTACATAAACTCATATCAATATATTTATAAGTCACAAATATTCATTTAAATACAATTAAATGTAAAGTAATAATTTAATAAGATAACCATATCTTTGGTTCTGTATTCAGTACATTCGTACATTGGAGAATTTAACAATAATTTTAGATTATTTTTTCTCTATAGCTAAAACATTATGACCTCGTAACACATGACATGTCATATGACATCATGGACTGATCAGAAGTGAAAGACTGTGAAGGGGGAGTGTTGATCATGTTTATTGTTGATAGACGTGACTGAGCTGACATGTGAGAGCTTTGTATTATAAGACTTTAAGAGGACAGGAAGATTTGACAACAAAAAGCCCACATATGACTTCAATGTCACTACGGATCTGTTGTGCATCTTTAACAACGTCAAAGACAGTTCTGAGGAGAGGGAGTCGATCTAATATTAGACTTTTTAGTAATAATAAGCTTATTTTTATCCCGTATGTTGTTGTAGGCCTAAAAGAAAAACTAAGTTGGAGATCAAACCAATACAGATTCCAAAGTCCAAGACTGTATTGTAGTCTTAGTGAAGAAAACAATAACTCAAGATCTATGCAGTTTGTCAAGGCGGCTTTTCATCGCAATACTGACAACGCATTTCGACGAGAAAAGATGGCAACTTTAGAATCCCTAAATTTTGACAATCTTGTCTTGCGATCACTTCCAATCGACCCAAATGAAGAGATCCAATCAAGGCAGGTTAAAGGTGCCTGCTTCTCAAAGATGAAACTTTCTCCACTTGCAAACCCACAAACAGTTGCGATCTCTTCATCAGCTTTGAAGCTACTTGATCTCGAAGAAGACCAATGGCAAAGGGCTGACTTTGCCAAGTACTTTAGTGGAAACAAACTGTTACCAGGAAGTCAACTCGCAGCCCATTGCTACTGTGGTCATCAGTTTGGTTATTTTTCTGGCCAGCTTGGAGATGGAGCTGCGATGTAAGTGAGAGTGAAAGACTGATCTTAAAAAGTTGATTTGAAAGTCTAGTTACTAAATAACTAGTTAGGCCCCGAGTTAGGCCCTTCACAATTGATTTTGTCTTTCCTGTTTACAGGTTTTGAAAAATGGATGAGGTCACTTTTAATTATTTTCTTTATTTTCATGTTTGTGGTTGAAACTGATGTCTCAAATATTTTGCCCGTTTGACAGGCACAGGTTTTTTACTGGTTTTACTCACAATACACCCTTGAGAGCCTTGATTGCTTTTATTCATTATGAATTACAACCAATACCATTTTGTTTGTTTATTAACCCTGCTGGAGGTGATCCAAGTCAGACAAAATACAAGATTTGCTACTAATTAAACTGTCGTTTTAAAAGGAAAAAGATGCTAACGAATTAAATAAAATCAAATAATTAAATATTTTACTATTTTCAATTTATTTTGGACATGGGCGGTTATAACAGGAAACTCAGAATCAATTGTGAATAAGGGCCTTATCAGTGCTTGATGATTTATACATGTACATGCATGTAGATCTATTGAGTAAAATCAAGATCTTTGATGCCTTTTATATAGAGTAGGGGATCATCGCGGTCAGTGTACACAAAAACTCATGTCCCTAGGTTTCAGGGGCACTGTACCGTTAATGCCCGAGGTAAGGCGCTGTGTACAGTATAACAGTATGTAGTATGTATGTATTGCTATACTATTAGAATTTAAAGACTCAAATATTGTGTCTTAAGTATTCTGTAAATATAGACATCCCCACATGTTTTCCATGTGGTGGCAGCTGTGGGATTCCATAGACATTCCCTTGTGCCCTCTGGACCTCAGCATCTGAGGTCATGATGATCAGGTGTAAAGGTTAAAATGACACTACATTACAATAAAAGTACAGGACTTACAGAATGAAAGACCCCAAGTATGACGTGACCTATCTTTAACAGGAGTATTGTGTACAGTGAAATATTTTTTCCCTACTTTGCAGGTAGGAAAAAATCAACAGTTTTCTTAACCCCCTGGGGTCTACCTGTCTATATAACAGCGCTTCTGATTGGTTAATTACAAGATATACTCATTTGAATAACCAATTACGATACAGCTTTTAAACTATTTCAACCCGATCTTTATCAGGGATACAATTATTTAAACAATGTCTCTGATTGGTGCAATAAATGATGTATCCATCTTTCTGACCAATCGGCCGGTAGTTCTCAGGGGGTTAAAAATTGGGGAACAAAGAGGTGAATAGAAGTTAGATAAAAAAGGGGGAAATTGATATTTTGTAATGACTCTGTGTCGGAGGAAAAACAGAACCTTTCAAAAATTATACCCACTGGACATTCCATTTCTCATTTATATTATTAAAGCAATGGTCTCTGACTGAGCTACACTTCATTACACATAGATACAGGGTGAGTCAGTGAACGGACACTTTTTTGGTGAAAGCGCCACAGAAATATTAGACCTGCATATTCGAAACCAAATATATTGTTTACAAAGAACACATATTTGGCTTTATTCGAACATTGCGTCATAAAGTTGCAACCATTTGAGTAGAACCCGGTATCTTAAAGCCAATCCATGGAATGACAATAACGGTAACCCATAGTATTGTTGGTTGCCTGATTCAGTGATGCCGATCAATGAAACTAGTGAAAAAAACTGAAAAGGCACATAAATGTTGGATACAATATCTTAATAGGACTGGAAATAAATAGATCTGTGAATTATGAAATCAAGAAGTAAGAGTAAATGGAGGCATATCTACTAATTCAAGAGGTAAACCCATGAGAATACATCTAGGAATGGCTTGATAATTTGACCATTCCATGGATTTGCTTCAGATTTGGCCTGGGGGCTTTACTCAAATTAGTGTAACATGATAACGAAATGGTTGATTTTTAAAATTCGTCTTTTGAATGAAAGACAGATTGCAGGTCTTGAAAGCGCTACCATTGATTTGGAATATATACATGCCTACATCTTTTGTGACGCTTTTGTGAAAAAAAGTGCCTGTTCTTTCTGACTCACCCTGTATCCCCGCTGTACAGTAAGTTTAGGATGCTCAGCTTCAATGGTAGACTATGTAGCTAAGTACTGGGCAATTCCACGGTAACAGCGTGACGGTTTGGAAGATATTTTCACACTTCATATGCAAATAACATACACACTTGAATTATTCAGAACATTTTTTTTATTGCATTTCTACTACTACTAGTACAACCTACACATAGAAAGAAAAAAATCATTCACATTTATGAAATATGAATATTAATGAGTGCGGTAACAGCGTGACGCTAAAAAGGACATAGGTATTTTTCTCATTTATGAATGGTTAAAACTCTGTGAACTTTTTCTTTTTTTTAAAGTTTCATCAGGTGGATTGTAATTATAAGAAAGTTAGCTATAACTTCCCTGTATAAAAAAGAAAATATCTTATGATTTTAAATATATATGATACAATAAACAAACTTGCATACGGTAACAGCGTGACGGTAACAGCGTGACCAAAGGCTGACTCTATATGAGCAATGCAGAAAGATCAAACATTGACGATACAATGATCTCCAAAACTTACACTGATTATAGTGATTGTTGATTTTAATTAAATTAAATCACATATAGTGTTCTTTGTTAGTTTAAAATAGATAAAATTCAATATTGAATACAATATTAAGTTAATTAAATTATCCAATTAAAACACATTTAACTTTAAAATTGTATTGGAACTCACTGTATAATTCAATGGGGGTCACGCTGTTACCGTCACACTGTTACCAAAAAAGTAACAGCGTGACATATTGCTAATTAAAATAATTAATTAACAAAAGGTAGTACTGCATTTTTGAAGCATGTATGTTATAGGTCTATGGGAGTGTGATTTGCATTGCAAGTATTATTTAATTTGTATTAAATGTAGATTTAATGAAAATTTTAAAAAAACCTTAAAAACATCCATTTTTTCGGTAACAGCGTGACATTTTGATGAAATCTTAATAAAAATTGATCGTTCAGTCGCAACGCAGAGTTTTTTTGTTGGTTTTTTTATTTAAAGAATAATATAAGTATGTAAGAGCTCACAACTGATAAAATAATTTTATAGTGATTATTTTCAGTTTATAAATAATGAATAGCATTATAAATAACAGATTTTACAACAAAATTAATAAAATTAGTAGATTATGCTAATTAAAACGGGGAAAAAACACAAAATATGTTTAAAAAAATGAAAATAAAGTTCATTTCTGGAAAATTTAGACTTTTAGCTTTAATTTGATACTAAATATGTTAGGATATGAATAACTTGAATATTAGTGGTCATGTCCACCTTTGCATGGAATTGCCCTACTGTGTATGTTTAATGCTAAACAGTACAACACTCTATTAGTACAACCATTTGAAAAGGACTTCAAAAAGTGTACATTCACTATAAAGAAATAAATAATTTATAAATAAATAGTGGGACATTTTTCATTTTGAAGGGAAATTTTGGCTAGCATGTTGGGAAATCAACCTTTTTTCCAGGCCTGACTTAATAGTACCATATAATATTTGGTCTATTACTATTTCATAATATACCTTTCACATCTACTCTCTAAACCTGATATTATTACTTCTTTTTTTGTTAGCCAAACAAAAGGCCTAACAAGATCATGTACATGTATATTATAACAACATTGCTTTACCAGGTATCTGGGCGAGGTGGTTAACAAATCAGATGAGAGATGGGAGATACAACTCAAAGGTTCGGGATTGACACCATTTTCGAGAACGGCGGACGGCAGGAAAGTATTGCGTTCAAGCATTAGAGAGTTTCTGTGCAGTGAAGCCATGCATCACCTTGGGATTCCTACAACAAGAGGTATTATACACTAACCTAAGTACAGGGAAAATACGCAAAAGCACCAAAAAAAGCACAGCTCATTTTTGTCAAAAGTTGTCTAAATTAAGCAAATTAACCAAGCACCATTTTCCAAAAAAATCAACATATTGCATAACTGTGGAAGTGTTTATTCTACACTGAGTTTAGTTTTAATGTAGTTTTGAATGAAAAATGATGGTTTTGATAATGAAAAAAGATGCATGTCAACATGGAAACGCGCAACATAGCAGCGTTTTGGGTTTATTTTTAACGCATGTGGCATATTTTTTTGTGAAAAAACACCTTTTACCTAGAAAAGAACCTTTTGCTCCAAAAAACACTTTTCCCCAAATCACTTTTAGTGCTTTTAAAAAGCGCAAAATCCCTGTCCCTACATTAACTCCGATATTTTTTGGGTAGGGTTGTGCCGCCAGCAAAATGAAAAGTGACCCAAACATTTACCAATTTTCAGGAGAAAATGGACCCATGGCCATATGTTTACCAGAAACCTATGATTTCCCAATATATTTGACAGATTTGGCGAAAATGTTGGCGAAAAACAGCAACATTAAGGATTTTAGACTCATACATTAACCAAAAAAGGGCTTTAAAAGGGGGCCATCCAAGTAATATGGACAATGGACATGTAATAAATCATTGTAAAGCTGATTTAAAAAAGAATCTACCTATTATTTCCATGTAATATCTACCTGTTCAATATCTCAAAAATTGTTCTGGCCGACTTTACATCCCTTTTTTCCTGGATTGTCACAAATAAGGATTGAAATAATGTTTGTACATTTTGTGTTTGTTTTTAGCTGGAAGCTGTGTAACATCCGATACGAAAATAATCCGCGATATTTTCTACAGCGGCAATCCCATAAAGGAAAGAGCAACTGTGATACTACGAATAGCACCAACTTTTATTAGGTGGGTATACACCTAATACAATACGTTCCTGACCAGGTTCTCTATTATATGTTAGCTCATTTAAAATCAGTAATCGGTAAATTATGACTTGGTGTAACTTGAACCAAATTAGAGACTTGACTTGGCGGCTTGACTTGGTTGGCTCGACTTGGCTTGGCTTGGCTTGGCTTGGCTTGACTTGGCTTGGCTTGGCTTGGCTTGGCTTGGCTTGACTTGGCTTGGCTTGACTTGACTTGACTTGACTGGATATTTCTTGACTTGACTGGATATTTCTTGACTTGACTGGATATTTCTTGACTTGATTGGATATTTCTTGACTTGGCTTGGCTTGGCATGGCTTGACTTGACTTGGCTTGGCTTGACTTGACTTGACTCGACTTTTCTTGGCTTGACTTGACTTGGCTTGACTTGACTTGACTTGGCTTGACTTGACTTGACTTGACTTGACTTGCCTTTTCTTGGCTTGGCATGGCATGGCTTGGCATGACTTGGCTTGGCTTGGCTTGGCTTGACTTGACTTGACTTGGCTTGACTTGACTTGACTTGACTTGACTTGACTTTTCTTGGCATGGCTTGGCATGGCTTGGCATGGCTTGACTTGACTTGACTTGACTTTTCTTGGCTTGGCTTGGCATGGCTTGGCATGGCATGGCTTGGCATGGCATGGCATGGCTTGGCATGGCTTGGCATGACTTGACTTGACTTGACTTTTCTTGGCTTGGCATGGCTTGGCTTGGCATGGCTTGACTTGACTTGATTTGACTTGACTTGACTTGAGCGGAACAGTGACCTGACTTTACTTCACTGATTTCTGATGACTATTTGAAGATGATGGAACCCTGTGAATCAAGATGTTATGATGTGAAGGTGACTAGAGTTTGGACGGATAGACCTACCTACTTTATAGTTGTAGCCATCCATGTCTACTCTCTGCATATTTGTCCAACGTACATTGTTTACTACCAATTTGTATAAAAAAAAGAATCATGCAGTCGATACAATTAGAGCCAAAAAGTGTCTATGGGCGAACAGATGTCTCAGGTTGGCTTTATTTTCCATAATAAAATGGCATGAAAAATCAGAAAAAGTCTGTTTTTGATTTTGCTGTTTTTTGACAAACTAAATACAAAGTGTGATCGGTATTTATTTGCGAATGCAATTTTCGTCACAAAGAATGGGTCAGTCTGGCCACAAGTAGATTCTAAGGATATCCCACAATGCATTGCGGGAGCACCAGCCAACTAAGGCTTTTTCACATGATGCATTTGTGGAGCTCTTAAATTTTAGAAATAAAAAAAAGGAACACTGATAACTAATTTACTAATTGATTTCTTGATTTTGTGCAATTTATGTCTATGGGAACTGGGACGAATTGGAGACCAGATTAAAGGCATTTTGCCAAAACGCAATGCATTGTGGTGGTGTCTGTAAAATCTTCTTTGGGTCTGGCCCGTACAACAGGGGTTTTTTTGTCGCCCAAGCACCATTATGTTCCCACTCCCTTAACACTTTTGGACCGGTGATTTTGACATTTTGCCGGTAATAAATCATCTAAGATTTTGTCAACCGCTGACTATGTGGTCCATTCTCAGGGTTATGAAGGTTATAATAGTTTATGCCCTTGGGGCATATTTATGTCCTTTGCCATCTTTTAATTGGAACACATAGTGGGAAATCGACACATCCTTAGATGATTTAGTACCGGCGAAATGTAAAATCACCGGTCCAAAAGTGTTGAGGGAGTGGGAACATAATGACTTAGAAGTTGAGACAAAATTTAAGTTGCAGGCTTAACATATTCTTTGATTTGATTTTACAGGTTTGGGTCATTTGAGATATTCAAGCCGCAAGATGACAAGACAGGCCGTCAGGGTCCAACCATTGGAAGGAAGGATATATTAGACACGATGTTGGACTACACTATTAAAACATTTTATCCAAAGGTAAGATCATATCATGGAGAGTACTGTTAAAATGGAAATTTTTCGCGCTATAATTAGCACAACCCCATTTTTAACACTTTTTCGTCAAAATTTTAAAAACTTAACAAAATTATGAAAAAATTTAAAAAACATCCTAGAGAAGTGTCTTTGGATGATTTTGGTGCAATTTCAGAATTGTTTATACCAAAAAATGATTTTGTTACGTTGTTTGAACAAATTTGAGCCAAAAAAGCCAACATTTTTTAGTCAATTCTTTTTAAAAATCTGATTTGTTAGTAAAATTTGATACCAAAATTTGATTTCCAATAACGTATACTTTATATTCATCAAATTAATTTCATTTCCAATAATGTATACTTTTATATACATCAAATTAATTTCAAAAGTTACAGCGCTTGATAAACTTCATGTAAAAAGGGTTAACACACACGTATATCTTCTTGTCTTTTTGTAGGTGTATGAACAACATCCAGACGATACTGTCGAGAGAAATCTCGCATTTTATAAAGAAGTAATTCAACTGACGGCGGCAATCGTTGCAGAGTGGCAGTGTGTGGGATTCTGTCATGGGTTAGTATTATTATAGAACAGTCCAACCTTCGGCTATCCAGACATGATGGGACCAAGCAATGGCCGGATAAATGAAAATTCTGGATTTTAACGCTTTCCACGCGGCAGGCCGCAGCTGCAGACGACATCCCACAATTTCACAAAATGTTTCAAAAATGTCAAAATTATTGAAGATCATTATCATATTTTGAGACAACATGAGAAATAAGTACAAACATGCCTAGCATTGGTTCCGTAATCCTTGAGATAGAACTGAAAAGTTGGGAAAGGTTTCTGAAAATCTGTGTAATATATAGTAAAGTTAATAGCCGTGTGGAAAGTGTTAAAGCAAATGATGTGTAATTCTGCATTGACTGTCCTGAAGTGCTTGTAAGAGACGTTTCTCGTTGGTTTCTTACAGTGTCAAGGAGTAGTCCATATCACAACTTGATACATTTCTTCGCCATTATTGGCAGTTTATTAAAGAATACGTTGCTCCAAATTATACAAAGATTTACATCAAAATGATGAGACGAATACAAGACAGATGACTGCAGTCAATGAGGTACAGAACGAAAGAGAGAGAAAATCTGTCGGCGAGACCCGCTCAGCAATCCGGTGCACAGCCGTGATTGGCCAATGGTTAACCACAACTAAGCGCTGATTGGCTCAAATCAATATTAATAATACATATTCAAATAACTAATCTGGACAATACCATTATTAATGTAGGGGTGTTTTTACATCCCACATGCTCAAATTGGGGCAATAGAAGGGTACTGACTGAGGGGTAATTACAGTGACAATGTATTATTTAAGCACTAAAACAGCACTACCAACATCAAAAGACGGCCTTCAAATGCTTCAGAGTGTGAAAATAAGGTGATTAGGCTGTAAAAAACCTTATTTTCTTTTGGGATCATTTAGCCGGATAAAAGAGGGTCAGATAACCGAGGTTGGACTGTACATTCATTCATAAATGATTCCCAAACCATTACAAATATGGATATATATAACATTTTATACTTTAAAACCCTAACTCCCGCGGCTATGTTTTTGTGCGTATCGGGGGGAGGCGGAAAAAGTACTATTTGTTTGACCCGAAAAATCACCCAGCACCCCCCGGGATTCGATCGCGGACCCATCCGCACCAAAATCTGTCCCCCTCTCATCTGAGCTAAGCTACCAGCGCATATACGGGCAGCAACTTCCTGCCCACATATGCCCGCGGTAGGTGACGTAATCGAGGCAATGCAGCAGCACGCACTTGGAGATAGTCTCTGGCTGTATGATTTTGTATGATGCAGTGGCGTTAGGGTTATGAAACCATAACTGACCAATGCTGACACCTGTGTCACCTTTTGATATCAGAGTCCAAACAAAATTAAGAATTTATTTAATAAGTTATTGGTTTCCAACATTTGTTTCTATTTTTTTTATCATCAGAGTATTGAATACAGACAACATGAATATCGTTGGTTTAACTATTGACTACGGACCGTTTGGATTCATGGATGCCTACAGCCCAGATCATATATGTAATACATCTGGTAAGACTACTCAGTATAAGGCAAAAGTAACACAGGCTAAAGCCAAAACCACCGTTCAATTAACAATTAGAGAATAAAATATAGTTCTTAGCTGTTTTGCTATATACTATGGTCTTATGTACCATATTTGGAGTCGTGTATAGTCGCCGCAGGCGGCCATATACGACGACACAAATATGGTACAGCCTATACATTATAAGACCATCGTATATAGCAGAACAGCTAAGAACTATATTTTATTTTCATTCTTATTTAGTTTGTTGGATGTTTTGATCTTTTATCATTAAATAATGCAGTTTGTTACGATTTATTTTAATCAAACAACAAAATATGTCCCCCATTATAAAATTGGCGAATCCAGCGAGCTGTTTACCAACTTCCTGCTTCAAATTAATCACGTTCTAGCACACACGGACGTTGCATTATACACACAACACATACGCCAGGGACTTTGTGTAGGGCATGATCATACGCACTGACGGTTTTATTATTCGAATGAATTAAACCCGCCCAAGATTATACACCATTGTCTCATAATGTATGGGCGTATCTGCTGAAAATCAGCCAAATACCAATCAAATTGCCTGCTGACATCCAAAACCATACCCACTATATAAGAATTTATTGTAGTGTTACCTTTTATTGCGTTGTGCGTGATCCTCGCACAACTTCGATGCATGTGCAGCCTGCCTCAAGCTCAGCCCACACGTAGTCAACCACTGCATAGTACACATAAGAACTTCAAAGTCTATACAAATCTGTTGAAAACACACCTTGTGTCAGAGACATTTTGTAATAATAGTTACCATGTACCATTAACGCCCATTCCTTTTTACTTAGGAGGAAATGCTTTGGGTTTTGTGGTTTACCCTTTGTTATTTCTATTTATGATGCTGTTAATGTTACGAGCCTTGGGCGCTCTTAATTACAGGGGTATGTGCCTTGCAATGGCGTAACTAGGGTCTCTAATTTGGAGTGCATGAGGGGTACAGGCCTGTGATTGATCGGGGATGGGGCATGAGGGACAGGCCTGTGACCAGGGGGGCATAACAGACTATTTTGTTGTTGTTAATAAACATAGAATTTGTCATTCATTTGAGGTATCAGGGAGGGGGTGAGTCTTCTGACAGGGGGACAAATGCCCCTTGCCCCCTCTAGTTACACCCCTGGTGTCTTGTCACTATTGTTATTAGCAGTAGTAGTATTATTGTGTACTTTTTTAATTGTAGACGATGGTGGTCGCTATGCCTACAATAAGCAGTCAGAAGTCTGTCGTTGGAATCTTGAGAAGCTTGCGGAGGCCATCTCCATGTCGTTGCCAGCAGAGCGGTCCAAGGCAGCGCTCCCTCTGTACGATGAGTGTTATGAGCGATGTTATATTGAGAAGATGAGGAAGAAATTTGGACTCTTGAGGGCGCAAGAGGATGGAGACAAGTAAGGATTATGATTACTATAAATATGAGGGTCATTCAATAAGTTCTACCTCTTCCCTCTTAACATCGCTAATATGAATATCAGCCTCATGACATGTGTCATGATTATAGCTTTGAATCATAGCTACACATTTATAGTTGATGATAGATATCCGTTTCTTTATGCGCAACCATCATAATAGTCAATAGTAGAAAATTATCTCTTGGAGAGACTTGAAATCCCCCCATTTAGTCCGGTATATTGAAGATCGCTTAGTTCTTTTGAAAGGCAAATTACTTTTGCAGTGATCCCTAGAGAAGGTTTAAACTTAATTGATGTCCTAATCTGGGTCTGCTATAATTAGAGGGCATATTTTCCTGACAAATCAGTCACTTTTATTGTTTAAAGGTATGTTTTAATTTAAATTTAAATGTCACTGCTTTAAGATGATGGTGATTTCAGGGCATATTGTATGCTATAACTCCAATACAATGGTGTAGGCAGAAGAATGTTGACCGCAGGGCAGAAATGCTGCACCTGCATGATTAGAAAACATGCTGAAATCATCCCCATATTGAGTTTATAAACCTGGTGGACTACGAAGGAGGAAAATAAATCAACCCCAGCCATACTGTTTTATGCCAAAAAGCAGTGTCTTTTATGCCTTGGAAGTTAAGCCCACTGACAGTGTTCAGGTTGTCAGCTAATTGTTTTGGTGGTCCACCAAAGACGGGATTTCTCTGAATTTCAGATATACAAATCACAAAATGCATTTTATGTTCAATGGATGTAGTTAAAATAGAGTAGACAATAACACATTACCATATATCAAGGCATATAACTGTTTTGGAATGAAAGGCCTCCGCTAATTCAATACTTGTGAATGGAGCTGGAGACGATGACATTGCCTGTAAGCTTAAAAATTAGTTGGTAGTTGTAGTTTTTAAAAATCATGGATAAGTGATTGGAACAATTAGGATTTAATGGTTTTAGCGACATTTTAATTATGAATTGGGGAACAAATTTCAAACACAGGACAATTATTCAAGAAGTATGGTCGTCCGACAGATAACCGGCATTGACATTTCCTGCCAGCATTTTAAGGCTTCAGGAAGCCCCAATTACCGCTTAATTTGGACGCTGCTTACTGGTATTGGTTTGAAACATTTTGCTAGACATACCCGTAATTCTTTAATCCATGTCTTATGTCACAATATTTTGCTTTCAATCTCACAGAGAGCTTGTGGCCTCATTCCTGGAGACTATGGATCAAACCAAGGCCGACTTCACCAACAGTTTCCGATGCCTGAGTAGGATTCCTCTACCAGACAGTCCAGGTTTTGACGAGGCATTGGAAGACACTCTGGCATATCTATTGACGCAAAGTTGCAGCGCAGAAGAACTGAGGGCGTCTTGCAAATCACAGATGGACCCAAGGTACGGTGACAAAATGATGAAGGGTTTTAAGCCGGGGGGGGGGGGGGGGGGGTACTCAAATTATATTTGATGGGGGGTGCTGCTGGAGGTTTGAAATCCTGACCGACTTTAATGGCCAATTTTTTTAATTTTTTAATTTTGCTTTGGGGCCATGTTTTGGGGTTTTTTGCGATTGGGTCCCATGTTTAGTGTCTTCCAGCACAAATCGTACCCCATGTTTAGGGATTTATGGCAAAATAAAAGCGACCCATTAAATATATACCCAATACACACACACTTTTTTAAGTCAGCGTTTTAAGTCAGGGTTCAATATTGGTGGTGGGCAAGAAGGACTGACTACTCAAGACAATTCAAATGTTTAAATCAGGTATTATTGGTAAAACAACAATTGTATATACAATTCAGGAAAATTGGTGTTGGAACACAAGAGTCCATTTCTCCGGTAATATCACATATTAAGGGACCATTTTCAAGCGCTGATTTTGCAACAAACTTGTATGGAGAGCTTGAGCTACCTACTTACTCATATCCCTCCCCCGCCCCCACCAATCAATGTTGAGGGTCCCAACAACCGTGGAGATGAAACGGCTCCAAACAACATTGAATGCGGGACTGGGGGTTGATTTCAACGAAGTCCTCAAAGTGTTCCAACAGTTATTTCTTAGATTGTAGAGTAAACAATCAATCAGTTACTGGACTTAATTTTTAAAAGTGCTACGTTGCGTCCAACACCATTGGACTTCATCCGGCAACCGACCCATTGGGTAGGTCATAGACACCTCAAAACCCCCTGAATTGCCCAGTCACGGTTGTGACAGTTGAAAGCAGAGTTCTTACTTGGTGATAGCTGTTCAATTCTCCCCCAGATGTTTTCTTTGCATGCTTTCAATTCTTTTTTCTCAAAATGGGGACAAAGTTTCTGTTAAGTTGATATACTTAAAGGGAAATCCTTGCCATGGAACTTTAGCACTCAGATATGTAGTATTATTATTATACAGACCCAATCTGTAGGTTAAAGTTTTGTATGTGCCGCGTTAAGTCAAAATCACCTTTAGAAAGAAAAACAATCACCTGTATGGACGTCGCCATATTGATCAAAGCTATGACGAAACAGTTACGAGATTTCCACATCTCTGTTTCGTGTATTGATATTTTCGATTTATACATTGAGTTCCTGCGTGATTACGTGCAGCGACCTGTCACTGATGAGGTTGTTTTAGTAACGATGACGTCACAATATTGGGTATGGCTATCTCATCAGCACTTTCGACACAGACAACGGGCGCAAATTTCAAATAATCACAGGTTGAGGATGTGCATTTTAAATTTGTTTCTGTGTTCAATTAAACTGGTCAATATACATTAGATAATTATTTCCTACCATAAAATGATTGGTTTCATGAATAGCACTGTTTTCCTTTAAGACTAGGCTAATTTGTGATAGCTCACTCATTGGTAACACCGGGTGTTTTTTGTACTATCTACAGACAACTTCAGATGATGTTAATGTTGATGCAATCCAATCCAGCTCTACTGGCACAACTCAGAGGGGGACACCATCAACTGCTGAAAGAACTAGAGAATATGGAAAAGATGAAAGAACTCAAGGTACGTTAAACTCGGATCATAACCCCAGTATTTATCCTAAGGTCGAACAAAAACAAATGGTTTGATTGTCCTCGTCCGCCCGACTGTCAAAATCCTTCCAACCCCCCAAAAAATCATTCTTTTTTCTTTTTTCTTTTTCTCAAATATTTCAACAACAAAATCACATTTTAGTCGAAAATCACAAATTTATTCCTTACATTTTTTTAAAAGTTTTTAGAAAATAAAAATACTTGTCAAAATATTACATACTTTTGTTTCTGATTTGGTTACCTCAACAAGTAAATCTCATTTCACTTTTGGTACATGAAAAAAGAGCAAGGAAGAAAAAAGAAAAAAACTTTTCCCAACCGACCGACCCAACTTTTGAAAGAGATCTATGGACAATCAAACAATTTTTTTTTATTGGCCTCACCTAATACTAACCCAAAACTGCTAGCACAGCTCGTAGAGGGACATCATAGTCTGCTGAAAGAATATGGAAAAGATCTCAATGTATGGTAAGACACTCAATAACTAATCCTAAAACTAATAGTCTTGTCTCTAACCTAGGCCAATCTTTGTATGGAAGGTTCACTATACTTATCAAGTGTAAAGTACTCGCATGTATGTTTTGGATACGTCTGTATCCTTTGTCAACACTTTGGGAGTGATGATCTTGATGACTCACAACGCTTTTTGCAGTCATGGAGTTACAAGTTGATTTATCATTTGGGGATTTTTGACCAGATGATGAGTATACGGATTTTCTCTAATTCTTTCAATATCCTCTTATCTTACTATAAATTTGGAAACGGTGTGTGTTTGTTTGTTTGTTTGTTATCCTTATTTCTCCGTTAGTTTTGATCAAAGTGGCGCCTAATTTGCATGAAATATTGAGGAAATAACGGGAAGTGTGTTAAAGTTTATTCCACTGAAATTGGTTAACAATTGGCTCCAAAAACAGCAAAAAACCTCTCAGATTTGGCTCATAAATGCCCCTAGAATTGAACAACATTGTGCGTTGCGCGTACTACAGCATAATCTTGCCGTGGTAACGCGTCACGTGCATGTTTGCGCAAGGTCTCACTGCCGCGGCACACGCACTCCTACACATGTTATGCACCTGGTTGGTGTAGTTGCAGTGGGGGCGGTTGTGGGGGGGGGGGGGGGGGGTTTATGTGGTTTTACAAGTACAGGGTTAACTTGATGCGGTTTGAGAGGTAGGGGTTAATAAAGTAGCCACGGTTAATGGTTTAGCAGGGATATGGTTATAAATCAACCTGATTTGGGGGAGGGGGTTGTAGGGGCTTTATAATGCCGTTAAGAGGGATATGGTTATATATCAACCTGGTTTGTGGGAGGGTGGTTGTAGGGGGTTTATGTGGTTTTAGAGGTAGGTAATGTGGCATAACCATCTAGGGGGGACCCGAGCGTAGCGGGGACCCGAGCATAGCGGTGACCCGAGCGTAGCGAGGGTACGCCGCTAGTTGTATATAAGAATGGTACGCCTCTAGTTGTATATAAGAATATCTTTGCTGAAATTTCTCTTGTTCAATATCATACTAGGTGTTAATTCTTTTTTTAAATCCGCCTTCAGGATCTCACAGACGCCAAGAAAACCGAAGACGACAAAGTCAAGTGGACGGCATGGTTGGACAAGTACAAGACTCGTCTACTCAAGGAGGCCGATGCAGAGGCTAACTTGGAGGAACTCAACCAGGAAAGGTCAAAGGTCATGAATGCTAACAATCCAAAGTTCATCCTGCGTAACTACATAGCTCAGAATGCTATCGATGCGGCGGAGAAAGGGGATTATTCTGAGGTGGGTAAAGGGGGGACTTAAGGAAGTTTTTTTTGGAATTTTGTGAGTGCTGTAATTATTGAAATATTAATCAAATGCATATAAAAGTATACATTTTTGGATGGGATTTGGGTCAGAGAATCCATTTTTGGTATCAATTTTGACCAACAATTTTGATTTTTGTTGTTGTTGTTGTTGTTGTTGTTGTTGTTGTTGTTGTTGTTGAGAAAATCACAAAAATCACACATTTTTTTGACCAATTCTTTTTGGGACAAGCTAACAAAATTATTTTTGAGTAAAATTTGTTTTCTTCTAAAGCCGTAGTTTTGAAATTTTGACCAAAAATGGCAAAAAAAGTGAAAACAAGAAGAAGGAAAATCACTTTTTTGGCACTTTTTGGTCAAAATTCCAGGTGAAAACATGAGAAATACAATACAAGTTTAGGTGAAAACAAATCAAACTCAAATACACAAAATCTAGATGTCGAATGTAAAGTTGTTGTTTTTTAAAGCATACTTTTAGTCACATCCAGTGGGGGCACCAGCATCTAAAATAAATGGGGGGGGGGGGGGGGACAAGAAAAAAAAGGGGGGAAATGATTGCCTTTTTTTATTGTAAAGATTACCTGAAATTAGCTTTATATTTAGACTTATCAGACTAATTTTAAGTAATTTGACATTAAAGTCAACATTTTGAATTGTTTGGGGATTGGGAGACAAAATGGAGTGGGGCTTGAGCTGACAGGGGGAGGGGCAAGTGCCCATGCTCCTCTGTGGTGCCGCCAATGGTCACATCGTCATGCTGGCATCATCAGGCCATCCGTTGGTCTGAGAATGAGAAGCAAGAGTCAAAAGAGAGTGAGTGGGCTCGTTTTGACATCCACATGGATTCTGCTCGACAATGCTGGGAGGGGGTAACGGCTATTGCACCAATTATGATAACCATAAAAGTTGAGATGTAATGTAATTGGATGATACTTTTAATTATATTCAAATATGCACAAAGAACAAAATAGTAAACACATCACTAACAATTTCTTTGTTCTATCTTCTCGTATTAGGTTCAGCGTGTTCTGAAGATATTGGAAACCCCGTACAGTGAAAGCGTTGACTTGGGGAGTTTGGAGGCCAAGCCTAGTGAGGAGCAGGGAGCTAGCACCAGCACAGCAGATGAAGGTAGATTGAATCCTTCCTGTCTTAACAATTTACACTCGGCCCCTGCGAGGGTGCTCCACAGGGAAGACTGATAGAGGGTCACAGGGATCCAGTCTAGATTGAATCCTTCCCATCTTCACAATTTTCACACGGCCCCTGTGAGGGCGCTCAAAAGTGAAGACTGAAAAATGCAGTTCCAAAAGAGTGCGCTGATAAACTCATGAATAAATATGAGCTTTTTCACACACCATAATGCGCCAATGGTTTCATGCAGTGGTGTGCATTGCGTGAGGCATTGGGGCACGCTTGATCTACCTCCCACAGTGCCGTGTGACGATTGTTAAACTCAATCCAGTTCAAATTGTACCAATCATATTTCGTTGATATTTTTCATCAAGCAAACTTACGTATGGACAGTTCAGTGAAAAGTGGCCAGAAGTGTCGTGAAAATCCATGACACTTCCCCCATTTCTTTCCTAGTCCTTCGATTTGGTCCACCATTTTTTAAAGCAAAATCAAAGCAAAAGCAAAATTTCCCTCCAAATACCCAAATTGTCCAGGAATTAGATATCCAGAGATGTAACACTTTGGGAAATTTCTGGAGTTCCGAGAAATAAGGCCATAAAAGAAAATCCGGAAATGGGGAAGTGGTTGGGGTTGCTTTTTTTTTGCTTTTTTCTTCCAGAATTGAAAAGAGAAAAAACAAAACATTAGGGGGTGATACCCTGTAGTCCCCTCAGCCATGGTCGCTGCGTAGCTTTCACATTTGGTTGATTGATTTTCAGCGCATTTGGTCGATTGATTTTCGGTAAATTTTACTTTACCTCTGTTACATCTCTGGATATCACAGTTCCCATTGTTTCCCATGCCTGGTAACTGACAAAACAACTTATAATGATCTGTGTGCATAACTGTGACAAGAGTGCCACATAATGTCCTTCCTGATATGCTTTTCTTTAAAAGTAAGAAGTAAGTTTGCAATTACGTATTTTGTTAATTTCAGGAGCCGCAGCCAAGCCATGCAACAGTGACCCGTCCACACCGGTTGGAACCTGTA
Source organism: Ophiura sarsii (assembly GCA_035610835.1). Taxonomy (NCBI): domain Eukaryota; kingdom Metazoa; phylum Echinodermata; class Ophiuroidea; order Amphilepidida; family Ophiuridae; genus Ophiura; species Ophiura sarsii. Next base: position 65,916,456 of record CM069456.1, read on the forward strand.
AAATCCCGTCCTACGATAGCAAGCCACCAGAATGGGCCACAAATCTACAGGTCACATGATCTTCGTAAATGCCTCGATGTTTAAAATGATTCTCTCCTCCTTGATCTGCTCAATAATTATAAACATACCACTCACATAATATAAAAAATACTTTATCAACGCAAGTGGTGAACTTAATGTCCCCTTCATCCCTATAACATAACATAACAATGAGCATTTATATAGCGATCTTACACGTTATACAATGGTACCACAGCGCTTAACAAAATAAAACATAACATTAAAACTTGAAACTGGTATAATAGTATCATCAAAATTATACTCAAGCTTAAGGTGTTTTTCCTTGTCCGACTGGTATAGTGACCCCAAATGTATACCCAAACTTGAAGATGTTTTACCTCGTGCGACTGGTTTAGTGACCATAGGTCTATACTCAAACTTGAAGGTGTTTTTTCTTCAAACAAAAGATTGTCATAAATGTACTGGCGACAAAAAAAACCCACCTGTTCTACAGGCAAACGGACCTCTCAGGTTAGGTTGGTTGGTCAGGCATTTTGGTGTTTGTTTTTTGGGGTTTTTTTGGTTTTTAATTTTTGTGAATATGTTGGTCAATTTCACCAATTTTTGACATTTTCACAATTTTCAAAAAAATCAAAATCAAAATTGTCAACAACTTTTTTGTAATTCTAAAAAAATGAGTCGGCCGTGCTTGTAGAACCGGGTTGGGTCTTTTCGTCGCCTTTATGTCCGAGGTATGTATCAATGTAGAACAAAGTGTCCCATCATATCTGTATAATGCACTTATTTTGTGAAAGCTTTTTTACATACCTGGTACGGAATACCATTGGGGGGGGGGACTTTATTTTTTATGAGCAGTTCATTTTATAGTGAGGAGAGTATCAAACATTGAGGCTATGAAACTTGCATCTCTCTATTACCCACGGTAGTCTTAATAATATAAATATCTTGCTGGTATCAAGGCATGACGTTGGACAGTTTGGAATCAAAGATATCATATTCTGTGATGCAAGAAGCCCATGGATTAAAGAGGGAAAGCATATAAATGGTGTCCCAGAATGATTTGGCCATGTTTGAAAAAACATTTTAAATATTTTTGTAAAAAATTTGTCAGAAACTTTTCCAAACTTTCAAAGTCTTATCTCAAGAATTACAGAACCAATACTAGGCATGTTTGTACTTATTGTAATGCATTTCTCATGGTGATTCCAAATATGGTGATGAAATTCAATATTTTTGACATTTTCGGAACATTTTGTGAAATTTTGAAACTATCGTCTGCAGACGACTGCCGTGTGGAAAGCGTTAATTATACTGAATTTTCTACTGTTGATCCAAACTATTTGTCCAACAAATTGCCTATACCAGCCAGATGTGTTTAGATTACCATGTATGACGGTGTAGGCCTAAACCCTGTGGGAAGCCTGTACTTGATAGTGTGGTGACTAAGAGAGATGCTCTGTATATAACAGTATGTGAAAAAGGATGTATTTCAGCTTCATCATAACCAAATGTGACCAGTCACATCAAAAAGGATGTGTTGCCGGCAAAACTTTAATTTTGAGATAGAGGCCAATATATTTGGTGAAATATATAGAAAAATTATTTAGAAAATAATAGAAAAATATATACTTCTTCAATTCATATCTTGTGATTGCAAAGTCTGATTCGACATGTCCATTTTGACGTGACGGGTCACAAATAGGCAGATGAGTGCTGTGCCATCTATTTTTAACATATTGGATAAGACCGATGAGAGTTTTGCAAATAAATGAAAAATTGCCATTTTTGGTTTCTTCAAAATGAAAAAGAATTATATGAAAAACATATTGTATACAAAAATATGTGAAAATGTGACAAATTAAATGTTTATTTTAAATGTGCATGTGTGAAGCTGAGACATGATCCACTAGTAGTACTAATATTAATGTATAGTATCAACTGAATCGGGGTGGGGGGAGGGGGCACCAAGCTGGATATTATGCTCTGTGAAAGGTAAACTCAAAGACACAAAAAAGTTAGATTTTTATTTTCAATCTCCAATTTGTTGGAGATATTGTGATATGTTCAAATCAATGGAAAGGTGATGTGTTCTTGTTTTCAATGATAGCAAATTTGTAGTAATTACTTGTGTTGGTGCTCAACCACTTGCTTGAGAATATGGGGAGGTCTCAATGTGATTGTGCCAAATTCATCACTATTTTGTGCTCAAAAGAACAGCTGTGTCATCTGTTCAGTGAACTTAGTGTTTACATATAGAGTGATGCTCTATTGACTTTTGAGGACAAATTATAGAAGTGATTTTGGCACATTCAGATAGAGACCTCATATTCTTAAGCAAGCTGCTGATTGCTTCACATTTGGTATCTTGAGAAAGATAAACACATCAGCTTTTTCTATTGATATGCAACGCAGTATAACATATCGCAAAATATAGGCAATTGGAAAAACATGTGTGAACTTTTCGAGGGGTCTATTTCAGAATGAATGGTATACAAATATTTTGAGGTAAAAAGTATTGCAATGCATTAATCTGTCTCATTATCCTTACATTTTGTACCCTTATTTCAAGTATACCCAGGCTTTTATGCTCAAAACATATCTCCCCCTCCTAATTTATACTGTTTTGGGGTCCAAAGCAATGTTTCTGTGTTTCCTTTTTAACCCACTTTTTCCCAAGCATGATATCCAATGTTGAATATTAGTGACCCCCACCCCCTGATTATTTTGTAATGTTATTTGGTTCAATTATGAAAATACGCCCCAAAGAGAGGCACATGATGCTATTGTATTCAAGTACGGTACAACTCCAAACAGAAAAGCCTAGGCTAGGCTTCATACCAGGTATAAAGGAAGAAACCACAAGCTTCGACCTATGTGGGTACATCTTCTTCCCTTGGCATGGAAAATAGAGGTTGTTTTAGTTTCAAGGCCTAAAATGTTGATTTTTTTTTTTGCAATAACAAATGTGTAATGACTGCTGAATGCATTATTTTGATATACCTTGATGTCAACGTATTAGGATTGTTCATGAAATTGTTGATGTTTGGGGTTAGCTTGTTTTCTTACAAATCCATGTTTGGAAGGATCATATTATACTTAATAAACAATAAATAAATAAATAAATAAATAAATAAATAAACAATAAATAAATAAATAAATAAATAAATAAATAAATAAATAAATAAATAAATATACTTGATGTTCGCAGGGCTGGATTTACCATTGGTCCAGATGGGCCTGGGCTCAGGGCCCCCAAATTTAGGTGAAAATAAGATAAAAATAAATTACCAGTGCTAAACACTGGCCAAATTAGGAAGAAAGCGCAGTAATTGATAATTTTAGAAGCTCGTTAAAAGCCAAACTGTACCTCGATATGGCCAAATTAGTGTAAATTAGCAAATTTGTGCACACATGTGGTCAGTTTGTTACAGTGCTTTTGTCAGCAACTTTCGGGGTAACCCTACTTCCAAATCCTTGGTACACCACTAGTGTCCCCTATAATAGTTCTCGCTCTTTAGCCACTTGAGAGCACATGGTTCAAAACTGCCATCTGTTCAATGAAGTGTTTCATTGGCAACTACAGTGAAGAGTGATACTCTTTTGACTCGTGATGACAAAATAGCGATGACTTAGCACGTTCAGATTGAGACTCTCCTATAGTCTTAAAAGCACGTGGCTGAGCACTGAAACATGTGATTTTCTAGCAATCATTGGAAAGTTGAACACCTTAGCTTTTCAACGATGTACAACCTGAGGTACAACACACCATGAACGTTTTTTAGAGGTTTAGTTTCACATACCAGATCAATGTTATAAGACGATGAAAATTAAGCGTCAATTTGGTAACCAATTAATTACATATTAATATTGAAAGTATTATGTTATGATTTCAGAATATGTTCAGGTACATTGCTTGAAGTGTATAATTGGTAGATAATGATAACAAGCAGTTAATTCCAGCGTGGTGCTGGTACAACTGTGCAACATTATGTTCCCAGTCCCTTAACACTTTTGGACCGGTGATTTGACATTTCGCCGGTAATAAATCATCTAAGGATGTGTCTATTTCCCACTATGTGGTCCAATTAAAAGACTGCAAAGGACATAAGTATGCCCTAAGGGCATAAACTAACCTTCATAACCATGAAAATGGACCACATAGTCAGCGGTTGACAACATATTAGATGATTTATTACCGGCGAAATGTCAAAATCACTCGTCCAAAAATGTTAAGGGATGGGAACATAATGAAAGATGAGATAGATGACGATAATCAAGTTTATTGTATAATGTGATGCAGCACATCAAAAGGGGGGACTTTGCAGGTGAAGTCAATTTGAGTGTATTATGTGTGCTCTCAGAGCATCATCTAAGCTTCAAAATGACTCCGGATTTATCAAAATTGATCAAGGCATTCAGATATTTTGCGAGTGAAAATGACTCCTAAATTCTTATTTTTTCCTTTATTTTTTTCTGTCGTTTTTTTTCTCACCTATATCTTGAAAAAAACACAGCCGCAAAGTCACCCCTTTTGATGTACTGCATCCCATATGTAAATGTAACTATCCAGCACAAGGGGCCATAAAGTCGACGAAGCATCGTTCTGAGATACTGCCCTATAAACAGTTCAATAAGCAATGGGACACAAAGGAATTTCAATGTATTTATTGATTTTGTACTACCTATGAAACGATCAATATGGACATGCAACATTAATTGTGAAGCTAATTTTCGGGAGAATGCGTCAATATCTCAAAAAATATTTTGGCCGAATTTACATCCCATTTGTGGTAGATGGTCACAAAATGTGCAATTTTAATGCATATGTTATATGAAATTTCATCACATAAAATTGTCTTGTATTATATGAAATGTCTGTATAATATTAAAAAGTATTAACTGGTTCTAACTAAAGAACCATTATTGTTTGTTAAAATTCAAGAAAATAAAACCCTTTAATCAAACTATTTGTATTATATATGAAACTTTTTTGCTTGATTGTGTCGTGTAAGATGGAGATAGCAATTTGTTTGAATGGGAAATGTCACATTATTTTTATGTTTCATTTAAAAGTTAAAGCCACCAGTCCTTTCAGAATTTTAGCACAGCGTACTGTTTATTGCGCACTTTGTGATCCACAACTGCTTGGATGTGCGTGCAGTTTTCCTGAAGCTTCGCCCCATATGCACTGTACCCTGCGTCAAATGAGTGGGGGCTTTTACTTAAAGGTAGATGTTCTGATTGCTGGCCCAATTTGTTCTATTTTACATGAAAGGTCATCATTAAAATTGTCGCATTACAAAGTTTGAGTTACATAACTCCAATGGTTCTTATTTTAGAAGCACAAGGTCACAAGCAATTTGCCTATTGAGTAGTACACAAACTGGCGGGGGTTAACCACCATTGGCAGTGATTCACCACATTTTAGCCTATAATTTCTAAATGGACCATTTCTGGCCCCTAAGATTTTACAGACATAATGAGAAAAATATGGGGATTCTTCTGATTTCTTGATGTGAAAAAAATCATAGCCCCAAAAAAGTGATCAGAACATACACCTTAAACAAGCAGTGGCATAGCTAGCATGAGTGACATCTAGGGCAAAGAAGATTTCTCTAGCAGCAACCGACATGCTTTACTTTCATCACATAACCACTGCTTTCTGTCACCAGTGTTTATGTCTACTGGTTCCCATTGACATTACAATGAAAGGCTAAAATTGTTGTCAAAAAGAGTGTCTTTAAGAAAATCCTGCTGCAAGTAATACAATTGATAGTACATAACTTCAAGTTTGAAAATATGACTCGAGTGGAGGTTTGAACACAAATCCAGTCATAACTCTCAGTGCCTAGAGTCAAGCATAGATAATCAAGAGGGGGATGGACAAGTGGTGTATTTTCTTTTGAAGCTACGTGTGTTTCAGACCAAGGTCACTCAACACAAAAGTGTTTCGGACCAAGGTCACTCAACACAAAAGTGTTTCGGACCAAGGTCACTCAACACAAAAAGCATATGTAGCCTTTCACCCTACTTTTAAAATTGACCCGAGCATGAAGCGATGATGTCCTGTTCAATATCACATAATACGACTTGAAGTAAGGGAAGACGTCAAAACTCGACCGCCCGTTGACCGCCGGTTACGTACGGTTCCGCCCGGTTCTTTCAGGTCAAATGTTTTACTGGTATATGAATATTCATGCATGCAACACTGAACAACTGCCGGTTGACTTAATGCTGTAACCGGACCAATTTACACTATCAATCTGTTACTTTGCGGTCATAATAGCTCTCTCTATAATCGTTCTATAAAAATAACCATTCATAGACTTTCGGTATTGATTTTAAAAAGTTAATTGAGCTATAAACAGATTGAAAAAGCCAACCCCAGCGAAAATCAATAGCTGCATTGTACTGGTTGTCAACTGAGACTTTTATTGCTCACGCGTGTGACGAGGCACTTTCAACCGGTCGTGTTCACCAGAGTGTAACTATTTGACCTCATTATGTGTGTATATTATATTTTTTAATTATTATTGTTATATTACGTTTTGTGAGAACCGGGCGGAACCGGCGGTCAACGGGCGGTCGAGTTTTGACGTGATCCCTAAGTCAACGTGTTGACTTGAGCGAGCCAACCAGTGAATTGACTTGACCTATTGGATTGGCTTGACTTGAGGTATTTTCGAGAAAGACTTGACTTTACTCGAGTCACTTGACTGGGGACTCAGGATTTAGTCAAAGAAGATTTTTTGAGCAACACCAGCATGCTCCACTTTCGTCACATGACCACTGATTTCTGTCACCAGTGTCCACTAGTTGACATTACATTGCAATGAAAGGTTTATAATGTTGTTAAACAAGGGTCTTTAAGAAAATCCTTTTGCAAGTAGTAGAATTGATGCGACTTCAATTCAGTCCTCTCTTGTTTTCCTTAAAGACCCTTTAATTTTTAGATAACACATTTCAGTTGAGATTCAACTTCTTTTCATTTCTGTGGCCAAGATGGTGGAAGACGATCTCCAACTGTTAATTACTTTAAAGGGGCATTGAGAGATACGTATGGGAGTGCGCCCTCAATTAACCTGGAATTATCCTGGAAACCAACATTCGCCGTTTATCATATAAAATTTCATGACTAGGTGCTGAATTCTGAAGTTATGCTATCGTTTTATTCACAGACTTTCGCGGCAAATCTCAACCAGGAAGTGCCGTTATTTGCTTATTTGGTAAGAAGGCGATGTCGGAATTGTATGACATTTTGGATTTGGGCTATGTTGATGATTATCTTTACGTCATTTGCTCATTTAGTATATCGATACATCTCTCAATGCCCCTTTAACACATGTTTTGCACTGTTTGTTTGGGGTGAAATTCCTATTGGCACAGTAGTTGTGATATAAGCATGCTGGACTACACAAGAAATCTTCTTTGGGATTTAGCGACTTGGTCACAACACTGGAACCAAATATTTTTGGATTACAGTACACAATGAGAGTAATAAAATATATGTGACTACAGATAATTATTCAAATATTAGATACTCCTTTTATTCATACAAATTGTTTATTCACAGTAAAGTTTCACACACATGTGTAAAATTTATATCAACCTTAAGCATTTTGTGCAATTGACAGTTTCACACACCACATTGTATTTATTTTTGTAAACACAAGGGCCTATCTGAAATAGCTTCCAGATGTTACACCAGGTAATTGTAACTCAATTTACAAGAACAAATTTTACCATGGAAAAGTAGAGTCGGGCAAAACATAATTTACTGACACTTTTTTCTTTGAATAAGTTCATCAGGATTGTAGATTTAAATTTTAGTGAAACTTTATGTTGAACAAATCCATTATGTTACTCGCGTTTAGACGGTTTTGTCTTCCCGGTCGGAAGATTTCTTCGGTAATGACTTGATCCACTTGTTTTACCCACAAGATTTGTTCACAATTCTCGGTTCCGAAAAAATGGATCAAGTCATTACCGAAGAAGTCTTCCTACGAGGAAGACGAAAGTAGGAAGACGAAACCGTCTAAACGTGAGGAACGTGGATTAGTTCAACATAAAGTTTCACTAAAATTTAAAGACACTGTTTTATTGAGTCATTATCTCTATGATAAAATTTGTTTCCCTAAACAGCACAACATAAGTTCTATTGGTGCAAATCTTGTCTACAATTTTGATTGGACCCCTACTGATAGTATACAATTCGGCCGTTCATATCGACTCAAAATATAAATTGTTTCTACTGATGTCCCTCCAAGGCCATATGACACAACATTTGGAACAATGTTGTAGAACTGGCCTAAAGTCCAAACCTCAGAGGGAGCACTGGCTTTTATTCTGAATGAGTATAATCTGGTAATCTGATACATAATTCATTAGGAATAACCCCAAACTATATATAATATATTTGGTATAAATGATTTAATATAATATGAAAATATGAATGCAAAATAAATACTATATTACGCTCATTCCACTAAAATGAATGCAAAATAAATACTATGTTACGCTCATTCCACTAAAATCATTCCCTTTACTCTTGAGCCTTTTCGCACCCCAGGGGGAGGAAGGTCACTCAGCACAATGACGGCTGTCATTTCTCTTAATGTGACCCCCCTCCCCACCCCTGGTGTTCCACACAGACCCGAGGATCAATCATATTTCAATTGATCAACGCTAGGTGGAGACTAGTATAAGCCATTTCAAATGTACACAAACTTGATCGATCATTTCATTTACACAATGAAGTACATGTAGTCCATTTTTAGTGATCGCTCATCATAACAACTGACATTGCACCTACGAAAGGATGATTAATTGAAATATGATCGATCGTCTGGTCTGTAGGAAAATCATTATGATAAGCACAATTTGGTCCGACATGTACACAATACATATTTTGATCAAAACAGGAAAATACTGTAAACCTAATGTTAGCACTAGACTCCTCAATACGCTACTTGCACGGTACAGATGGAACCATTGAAAGCGAGGCACTCCCCGGTCACGCCACACTGCGTCGGTGGTTTCACTCAGGTTTGTGCATCGCGTGACGTGATTGGGCGCACCGATAAGAGGGGAGAGCCTCGCTTTCATTTTAAAATGGCGATTGTGTGCAAGTAGCGTATAGCCTGAAACTGTGACCCTCTGAACCTTAGTAGTTAGAGACTCGGCTGGATCTAGTGTTGGGTCGCACTAGATGCATTTAAGAAGTGGGCCAGACTATTTTACCTTCAGGCATCAATCTTGGGGTGTTTTCCCCTTTATATCTGTTGTAATAATTATGATATGACTGTGAAGTGACAGCTGGGTTTTAAAACTGACCAATCTCAGCTTTAAGTGGCCTGTCACTATCATCCAGAATTGAAATTGATATCAGACCTGTGTGGGGGAAACAGAATGTTAATTTAGGGCCCATGGGGGTAAATCCCATCGGTGGTGGATTCTCTAGAGCTGCTCCGTTCGGTCCCATCTCGCTACGCTTGCGGCTCAGTACTAGAGCTAAACTATGTTATGTTCACACTTTTTTGCTAGATTCTAAGTACCAACTGTGAAAATAAAAAACTTCCAAATCTATTTGTGTATATTCATATTATATTGTCGTGTGAAAAGGGATCCCATGAAATACTTTCAAGTAATTTAATATTTCAGATTTGATTGGATAACAGCCAATATTTCAATAATCAGATGACGGATTAAATGTGAAGAGACAAAGGCCAAACCAATTGAGGTCAGTCGATTTTTTTTTTTTACAAATACTGACTGTCGTGGTTCATGTCAAGATAAAATTGGTAAATGTACTAATGTTTCTAGCATGATAATAGTTTAAAAACTATTTATTCAAGCAAACGTATTCATCTCAAGCAGAAAAATACTAATATTTTGAAAATATGAGTATTATTTAAATCTAAAAAAAAATGCATCCCTGGATTTTTGAGACACAATTTATTTTTTTGGGCCTAAGTTTAGCTTTTAACAGACCTCAATATACATGTAGGGATGCATCCCATTAAAAGGTACACCATGGAAAACATGATTGATGGGATTTCAACAATATCTGACAGAATACAATATACCAAGCTTTTTAATCATATCTAATTTTACCAAAAAAAATTGAAGAAATACTTTAGAAAATAATGAGTAACAAGAGGGTAGGTGTTTCTTGTATAAAGTTTCTTTGTAATTGATAAACTAATTTCTCCTGTAATCTGGAAAGACCTAGTACACGTAAGTCAAATTTTGGAGAAAAATTGAGTTAGACCCATATTTGCACTTAATAGGTTTTTCCCCTTCAGTTTATCAAGTTAAAGTGTGTGAAACTCTTCCCTGTCGGCAGTTTTTCATCTGGAAGAACCTACATGTACGTAGTATGGAAAAACCTAGTCTGGAAAAAATATGGGAACAGTTTTCCTTTTGTTTTCTCAAATTTGCGTTAACAGACCATGTAACAACAGTCAACTAGGTTTTTCCAGATAACAGGAGACTTGCCAATGTGGTGACATTACGACGTCAAAATCATGTTTTCAAGTACTTGTATTCTACGAGGAAGCTTTGGTGTGATGCTATTGCGAGGGGAAAATACACAGTGAACCCTGTAAAGAACGCCCTCCGGTGTTTTAAGCTGCAGCTTCCAGTAATACTATGGGCACATTGTCGTGTACGCCTTGCAAGAGTAGTTCTCCCTCGTAAGTGACGATCTTCTTTCTTTTGGCGGCTCTCAGTGTTCCGACGAGGGCTTCAAATATGTTAGCACACCTGTCATCGTTGAATAGTACGCCAAATGTTACGGTCAACTTGTCATCACCATCTGAAATAATAAAACGATAGCCGATATCAAAAGTTATAATTCGTTTGACATTAGCCTATGGGTTTGCTTTAAGTGTCGTGGAACTGCGTTGCACTGGAAAAAGTCGTAGAATCAATCAAGTGTTTTGAATCAGCGCGGGTGATGAGCACAATTTAATGCACAACTTTTCGGGCTCAACCCTTTGTCAAGTGTAACCAAGAATAACAAGAAAAAAATGTGAGCCCCCCCCCCACCCCTCTCTCTCTCCTTCTCTCATGGTAAATAATAACATTCCCTTACTTTTTAACTTCTAACTTTTTGGATCTTTTGTACCTATACTTAAAGGGGCATTGAGAGATATGTATGGGAGTGCACCCTCAATTATCCTGGAAATCAGTTTTTTTTGCATCAAAGTAATATAATAGTAATACTTAAGCATACTACCATTTGAAACAATTTACCAACATTCGCCGTTTATCATATAAAATTTCATGATTTTCTTAGTTTCGATCTGATCATACAGGGTGAGTCAAAAAAAAGTGTACTCAACTTCAGCGATTTTTTTAGAAAAAGGTTTTCGTTTGTTTTCAAAACAATTTACTACGGTATAAAGACAAATCAATTAGCTTTAATATGAATTTTATCTGGTTTAGATTGGTTGAGGGAAACTTATTTTACGCTGTTTTGAATAAAAGTGACCAATTTAACGTCCAAACACGCTTCCAGATCTTGACCATTATATTTCATAAGATACGACCAATAAAAAATTACAATACCGACAGCGAAAGGATCAATTCCTTTGTTATGAAATGATTAAAGTGTGGTGATTGTGTCATAAATAGGCCTTAAAGCTGTCTATTGTTTTAATCTATTAGGAGACAATTTTGAACAAGTCTATTGTCTACTTAATTCTTTTAATAAACAAGATGTGTAATGCTTTACATCATAATCCTAGTAAACATTATTAAGCTCGAAATTAAAAACCGTGTTTTTGGTGAAAAAACAGCTCCTGTACAGAAATAGTCATAATTACTTAACGGTATCATCAAATAGCGTGATTTTTTTCTAGATGGTAGCAAAGAAATGGCGCAATCATTTAAAGTTTTGTTTGCCTTGATTTTGTGGTCAGAAATATTTTTTTAGATTTTTTCAATTAGGGTAAACTTTTTTTTGACTCACCCTGTATATCGAAACTAGGTGCCGAATTCGGAAGTTATGCTATCGTTTTACACACAGATTTTCGCGGCAAATCTCAACCCGGAAGTGCCGTTATTTGCTTATTTGGCATGAAGGCGATGTTGGAATTGTATGACATTTTGGATTTGGGCTATATATTAATGATTATCTTTACGTTATTTGCTCATTTAGTATATCGATGCATCTCTCAATGCCCCTTTAACCCTAACACTACCCCCTCCTTTTTTCAGGAAATAAATCTGTGAAAATGGACCCAATTGATAGCCGCAACCCCCCCCCCCCCCCCCCCCCCCCCCCCGATTTGAACCACGGACCTCCGGCACATGGAATAGAGGCTACTTGGCGCAGTATATTGCTCCAAGTATATAGGCCGAGTCCATTATTTTTATTTCATCGCAAAACTTCCACGCAGGGTTATAGAAACAGGTCATGGTATTTTTGGGTATTTCGTAGGGTTAGGGTTGCAATGGTCCACATTCATAATACATGTAATCTAAAAATAGAACCCCTCGCGCCCCATGAATGCCCCCTTACCTTTAGTTCCAAGCCTTTTGATCTCTTCCACCAACAGCTTAACTTCATGCTCCACATTCATGATAATCTTTAAACAAAAACATAATAATTAAAAATAATTTTACACTGCGTCTCAAAAATTGGGTCAAAAATTTGAAGAGCTAACAACTTATAAACAATGTTTACTCAGTGTTTTATACGCCTAAACTCGAACCCACAAGCACTCGGGACAATGAGTGCATCTTTTCAGATCAATAATAGTTTCTGGGAACGAGAGTGAAGCTATTTCATGACAGCGCTAGAGACTAAGCGGCCTTTTATAATGGTTACTATGAATGATCGATCTTAATCCGAGACACACAGATAGCTTCAGTAATGAATAAGTAATCATGGGCAATGTCGTGATTACATGAACTGCCCAGTTTAGAATAAAAGTATGAGAAACTAGTCCCAACTGGAACAGTGGTAAAGAACACTAACAGGCTACCCGAAGGTGTACAGAGGGATGAGTAAAAATGTAATATAATAAGTCGAAACTTAATATCCCAACTGAAAGTGGGGGATGAAAAAAAAGAGGGGGGGGGGGGGGGGAAATTGGATAATAACAACATTTCGACTGGATATACCAGTCTTTATCAAGTTTAGTAGAGAGCAAGACAAAAGTATATTATATGCTGATAAGCAAAATACAAGTCAAGCTAAAAGAAAGTCAGAGTGCACACAGGTATGTGAAACACACTGGGCAGTGGTTGTTCCCTTGAGATAGAGAGACATACTGCAAAGAATAAAATAGTGGCAAAAAGTAAGGAGGCCAAGAGGATTATAAATTATGCATGATAAAGAGATAAGTATATATAGCCCAGTTTAGTTATCCTCGTGTTACATACCCGGAGGGGGGCACTCATGTATAAAGGTTGTAATCATCCGTGTGAATCCACTCTCAAAAACTACCCTTAACATGGATTCTCCATGAAGGAAAGCATTACCATTAACAAGGATTATAAATAATAGCTCGACGAATCATACTCATAGCAAAGGATATAGGTCAGTCCTCAAGAAAAACGTATGAAGTAGTTGTGTTATTCAGTTTTGTTAGTATAAACTTTGTCTGTAGGCCTGACCATTTTCGGCTATTTTACAAAGATGAGTGACTCATGACTATTGGCCCAAATAACCCTTAGCGCGGATTCAGTGGCGTAGCCAGAAGGGGTGGTGATCCCCCCCCCCCCCCCCCCCCCCCCCAATATTAGACTTGTGTCGGTTGAGACTTATTAGAACTGTCGGTTGAGACTGGCACTGTGGGTTGAGATTAGACTGTTAATTGGTAATGTGGTTATTGAATGCCCAGTTTTATCGCGCGGTTTGGGAAAAACATGTTACCCCCCCCCCCCCCCCCCCCCCCCCCCCCTTGTGACGCGGTTTACTCCAAACCGACGCGAAAAAAAGAGCTATTAAAAACCGATAGCGATCAGAGTCTCAACCGAAGGTCCCATTCTCAAACAATAGTGCCGGTGCTGGGCATTGGATACGCACGCCCCTGGGTTATTCTCCTTGGCCTGAGGCACAAAATTGGACAAGAGTTCCTCATCAAAATTGACAATGTGTACACATGCACACTACATAGTCACAGCTTTGATCTTAAAATGTCTTTGGTATTAAATGGAACTCTACTTTCCCCAAATGATGTTCATGCATAGCTCCGACAGTGACAAGTTTTATATTAAAAGTTTAGTTCATGCGATCGTGTAGTCCTTTCATGACCCTCAAAAAGGTGTATCTGTTAGAGTTAAGACCACAGCAGCTCACTGTATCCCGCTGTGAAGAAGAGATTCCAAGCATAATATCGAAATGGGATGACTCGTCATAATAAAAATGACAGCAGCAGCGACGGCCATGTCTACCGCTGCTCTCGACATTGTTGATCAAAGTACACAGAGCCTTTAAGATGGTGAACTTTGCACACCCGACTGCACATTCTTTGTATTTCCCGGGTTTACCCATGCGGAAGTACGCCCTCTCTTATTGACTAGTATACCCATTAAAAATACTGCCTCCTATATCCGCCATGACCATGCTTCATATCCACTATGCATGATTGTACCGTAGATACCTAAGCGCTAGATGATCTTACTCAATCTTGGCCAAAAAACCGGTGGCTATCTAGCCATGATTTATCATATGGTGGTTTTCAGTCAGAACCAGCTGTCGAGAAGCGTACCTAAACTAAGAAATGTTGACCAGTCAAGAGTGTCTTTTAATCCAAGACGGTGTTCATTTGCCCAGATATGACTATCCTTCAACGTCAGGCAGATGTTAAACTCAGAGAGGATCTCTGTAAAAAGAGAATCGAAGACCCAAACTGGATCATCAAGGGAAAAAAGTTAGTCCTGAGAAAGACGCCACCTCCTCCACCACCAGACAGAGCTATTGGCAGAGTATAGAGAGGAATGGAGAGAAAATTGCACCACAGCACATCACACACTTGCACTTCACATACAAGGAAAGGAAAAGAGTATAATCCTTTGAAGATTGTGCACATGAACGCTTTCAGTATTAAAAATAAGTATGTCGAACTTCAAGATTATCTATGACAAATCAGACATTTAAATGGAATCTCTTCAAGAGAGGAGAGGAGGACAGATCTTATCGACACCAAAACAAAAAATGTATGCATGGACATCATAAAACAGACGCGAATAAGTTCTTCTCACTCCCCCACAGACATTTAAAAGGTCGTTCCAAAAAGCTATTTAAAAGACGTACAAGGACACAGCTCACTTCTACTCAAACAGAGTGGTTGACCAATGGGACCATCTACCAAAGACTAACGTCGTAATGACAGCAATGCATTCATTTCGACAACAACAAAAATTGATAATCATTTATCATGAACTAGCGGGACGGGCTCTCTCGCTAGGGAGTAGGGCCTACCAGATAGAACACCTACAAAATGAAACAACACATAAGTGTTGGAAAATTTATAACGAAACACATAGGAATAGAACAATATTTAAAACATTTTTGTTTTAAATCAAAAGGTTTTGTTCTAATTCAAAAGTTTTCAAATTGCAATTAAAAAAATTTAAAAAGAGACCCCCGCCCCATGGCATATTTCAACTCCAAGGCCTAAACCTTAACCATCTCCCGTACCCCACCCGTCACTCCCCCCGCCCGTGGCATATCCGTTACGCAATTTAACATCACATTTCTTCATTAACTCCCTGCCTCCCAAACCACATTACATCATTACACACAACCCCCATTCGTCACTGCCCCCGCCCCGTGGCATATCTCAACCCCCAAGGCCTAAAGCAGAGATGTGACTGAGTGATTGAGAGATTTCCTGAAAAATTGCGAAGGGCGAAGCGTAGCGAGCTCTCGCACCTCACGGCCGAGGGTCCAGGGATATAGAGTATCACCCCCCCCCCCCCTAAAAAACATGTTTGACTCTTTTTATGCTGAAATATCATCATCCGATTCCAGAAATGCAAAAAAAATTAAAAATATATATATATATATATTTTTTTTTCCTACCCGATTTTTTTTTTATGGCCTAATTTCCGGAATTCCGGAAATTTCGGGGAAAATCCCATCTCTGCTAAAGTTCCCCGCCCCGCAGCTTATCTCAACGCCAAGGCCTAACCTTAACCATCTCCCGTAGCGCGGCGTATTTCTCCAATATTTGTCCGCCCGCGTTTCACATACAGTATCAAATCCCACATCTGACACCATTTTACGTAATTTAGATTCACCATATCATGATTTGTTCTATAAGAAACCACATTATTTCGTTACCTTGTGGCCCTCGGTTATTCCACATTTCTTCATTAACCACGGCCCCTACTTCACATACTCCATTTACACCCTGTCTCCCGGCTAATTTCAACCCCAAGGTCTAAAAATCTTAACCATCTCCCGTAGCACGGCGTATTTTCCCATTATTTCCCAGCCCGCTTGTGTGCGCGCGTCTATTTACACGGCGCGTCTATTTACACGGCGCACTTCGACGCGCGCCGACTGCATAGTTACTATAAATGAGAAAGCCTTTTCAGGATACATATACACAAATTATATAGTAAGATCAGTTAAGATGAAGGCCCAACACTAAAACAGCCTTTAGCCTAAAACTTTTAGGCTAATTTTTTTTAGTAAAAAGCCCTAACACTAACACTATTATAACAGTAACACTAACAGGCCAAGGACGGCATAACAAAATAATGCCCAATCCCCGACCCAATCTCATCATCACAATGTATGACAACTTTCCTTACCGAATAGTATGTTTAGATTAACCAAAATTAGATCAATTATTAATGCATAAAGACTCGCGACACCGGTGCATGTGGATGATGTTCAAATCTTCTGCTGCTCCGGCTTCTGCTCACAACTGATCAGCTGAAGAGATGACACTTCCGGGTTGCTTCCCACTTCCGGGTTCGACACCACTTCGGCATGCGCAGTCGATCATAATACTCTTGGAGTGATGACAAATTGAGTAATTTTATTTCCTAGAGGCAAAATAATTGTTTTCCCAGAAGAGAACAAAATGCGCCCGGACCATTTCGGGGATCGAGATGAGGCCATGAGGGGTACATTGCCGGGGGTACAACTCTCATATATCGTGATTTTTTCTCGAAAAGACTCCTTTTACTTTCTTTGGTGTGAAGTGTATATGCCGGGAGTAATTATTTGGAACGCAATGTTCGATTTAGGATAAAGTTAGGGCAGAGAGGGCAGCAAATCTGAGAGAGAGGGGGTGTTTAGAAAAACTGAAAATGAAATAGTCTCTTACTTTTTAACCTCACAAAGTGTATTATCAAATGGGAACATTAATCTGAGCCACAGCTACCACTTCATTAGCTATTTAAAAGTCCTGTCAACTAACACAATGCATGGATGGGGTCACTCAATAGACAAGGAGAATATTATTCGTTTCTTTCAAACAAGCTGTTTAACACACACATTTTTTTGCACTTTGTC